>PVKC010038657.1:0-12719 GCA_004027635.1 Crocidura indochinensis
AAAGGCCCTACCTGCTGTGCTATTGCTCCAGCCTGTACTGGGAACATTTATAATCACTTTAAATTTATATTTTGCTTTAATCCTCAAATATGCTTATTTTTTTATTCAGGACAGTTAAAATGCAACACCTTTAAAATGATTTGAATGCAACTATCAAGGAAGTCTTAAGTGAGTTTTGAAAGCATAATATTTTGCTTCTTGAATATACAACCACATATTATATTGAAGAAATCAACACCAAATTTTATCAAACCTATGTCTAGGTTTAGGATTTATAATCTAAAATAAAAGTCTGACTAGCTCCTCACTTTCCGTCAAGTGGTTGTATAAGGGATAATAACTATGAGGAAATAGACTTAAAGAGTATGTATGGTGACATCATAGGAAGACCTTATTTTACTATAGAATGACAGTTTCTTTATCTTTTTTTCAAAAGGTAAGATATATGTTTGTACCATAAAGGCCAGCAGAAGTTCTTCAGTTTTGGCATAAATGATTGTGAAAACACCAGCAAGTAATTTAACCTTATGTGACCAAGTTTGCTCATGTGTAAATTGCAATCAATATTATTATCTTTCAGTTCTGTTTAATGATTAAATGGGCTCATGTTTATAAAACACTTGGTACAGTGTTCCTACTGCTTAGCACAAATAATCAAACAAACAAAAACATGAATGATTTCTAGGGCTGGAGTAACTGACCTTGTTAGATGACATAAGACTAACTTGAGCAATGTTGTCTCTTGGGATTCCTAACCTCAATAACATTTAAATATCTCTGAGCCAATTGTAGGAAGAAACATGGAGACTAATCTAACTATAAATTGAGAGTTTATTGTCTATCTTTGAAAATAATCCTAGGCAATCTCTCACAATAACTCTTTTTTTCTTTGGACTTCGGTTAATTCAACATCAGGTATTTGATTTTCCATTAATTTCTTGTTTATTATTAGTACCAGACTTCTCCTTTAAATACCAATCAGTTTCTTGTAGTGTTTGTACATTTTGGAAGGGGGAGTTAATACTGTTCTCAAATTCCTTACAGTATATGAGTAGGGCTCCAGGGTACATTCATACTGACCCATCAATCAAATACTGGTATAGACTTAATAAACCTAGCCTGATTAATAAGAATCAATTAGAGTTATTCAGGACGCCTTTAAAAATGACCAAGAAACACCCTCTTTCTATTGGGTAGCTAAGAATTGCGGCTTCTGGTAGTTTTGTTTTGTTTTTATACAATCACGAATGAAGATTCTACCATACAACATATGACAGAAGAAAACTTTGATCAAAGATAGATAGAGTCCTGAGGATTTCATAGATCTCTTACCGATTTACCTGTCTCGAACTAAAATGCATCAAAATATTGCACTCTACAGACCAATAAATTACCTTTTTCTTTTTTTTTTTTTGGGTCACACCCGGCAGTGCTCAGGGGTTACTCCTGGCTCCATGCTCATAAATTGCTCCTGGCAGGCACGGGGGACCATATGGGGCACCGGGATTTGAACCGATGACCTTTTGCATAAAAGGCAAACGCCTTACCTCCATGCTATCTCTCGGGCCCCACCTTTTTCTTTTTTAAGTAAGTTAAACATTTTGTCACTTGCCCCCAAATTATATAAGTTGCTGTTCTCTTGAATTTCAAATTTCATAACTACCAAATTTATACTAGACACTCAATAGTACCAGCAACAATTTTCCTAATCTTTTAGGCATCTCTGTTTGCTCTCCAGGCCTGTTTCGACTGAAGAGTTGCTCTCAGAAACCAACCAACTGACCAACTTCCCCACTTCTGAACTTGATTGTTTCTCGAAGAATATGAATATAGATTCTGAACTCTTTAGAATGGTAAAATTGCTGTGCATAAATACACAAATTCTTCCAACTCATCCCCAAATGGGCCCTCTCCATCAGTGCATAGAGTTGCCCATGGCATATGGTTTCAACTACACTATTACATTCGTTCCCTGCAGAGATTCTCTGGGTCAGCTCTGGGAGACAGTAATTACTCCTGTATGGAAGTAGCTGTTTATCACTTAGAGGCTTTTGTAATTGATGTTTCTTACACAAGCGTTTCTTTTTTTGTAGAGATGCTATAGAGGCAAAATTCATTAGGCACCATTTTTTTAATTATAGTAAATATCTTATGATGGATTTGGTCAATTATTACTAAGACCCTCAATTCACATCTGATTCATTGTCTTCATAATGATGTATAACCTCTTGGAGTCATGGGTATTGGGGGAAGTGAATCATATTTAGCTATTTGAAGTTATGCCATTATTCCTGAAATTTCAAACTTGTTTTGTAATATGATTATCAAAAAAATCCTTATTTCAGGCAGAGCAATTTCTTGAGCTTTGAAGAATCACTTTTTCATTTATTTAGGCCAAGTATTATAGTGAGTGTCTCAAAATATTAACACAAGAAAATGTCATTTGTTCCCACATCTTTAGAAAACTGCATTTAACATTCCACAGACTTGAAGTTTATAATAACAATGCAGCTAAAATGACTAAAGCAGCTTCTTAGTTAGTTGGCCTAATATGAGTGTAGAAGAGGAAGTTTTAAGTATGTGCCCATCTGATAGAGGACCTTATTTGAAGAACATTATAGCTAAATTGGAGAGAGCAGAGGGCAACAGAAATGATAAATGGAATGAAAGGGATTACTGAACATATGAGAAGAGATTAAGAAAAATGGGGTTGTTTAGTCTTGAAAGAAGATGAGGCTGAGGTGAATTGATTGAGGAATTTGAGCTAGCTAAGGGCCACAATGCAATTAAGTTTGATCCATTTGAAAGTGTACCTTTAAGCATAAGCATTTGAAAGGCGAATTAAAGGGCTCTTATTTTACAGAAAGTGTGATGATAAGCAAAGAAAGGATTTGAAAGTAGTAAGTTAAAATAAAATTGTATTATCATACTTAAGAAAATATTTGTACTGGTTAGTGGAAGATTCACATAAGCAAAAGAATAAAATGATGTTAACAAGCATGCAAGGCCTTGGTATATATTTTAGAAGCAAACCACTTCCATTTATTATTTTCTGCTTAACTCATTTTACAAGCAGGTATTTTGTTGGACTTATAACTTATTCACACACTAGTTGATTATGTACTTATTATCCTCATCTGTTAATGGTGACAGAGACAGAATCTGCACTATTTATTCATGGTATTTATTTGATACTCACAATAAATAATATCTGAAAATACAGTATTAGAAGCAAAATATATTATTATGCATATATGTGACACTAATGTTTTTCAAAATGTATATTTTTAAGAAAGAATATGTGTTGTAAAAAAGTTTGTAAATGATTCAAACAATTTTTTTATCTTATATATATTGTTAAAAAAGTCTTAGGTAGCAAATGAAAATACTCAAAATACATTAAAATATTTAAGTAGCTTCTGTAAGGAATTGAATTCAGACACATCAAATATAATAAAAATAGAATTAATTCATATATCATTAAATTTACTATGAATATTTTTATAATATTTAAACAAAAATAAAAATATACTAAGAGCTAAAAATGGTAATTTTATCAAAAAAGATCAACAAAGATAAAAGAGACTAACTAATTCTTCTTGAAATTAGGGCCAAATATGTATATATCCTGAGTTTTGTCTTTGAGAGAAAACTATGATAACATTAACAAGTTCTTCAACATCATGGTTAATGATAAGTGCTATAAAACATTCCACAAAACATAAAATAGTGTTTAATGTTGAAAATAGTTTTTTGTTTGTTTGTTGTTTGTTTTGGTGTTTGGTTTTGGGACCACACCCCAGTGATGCTCAGGGATTATTCCTGGCTATGCGCTCAGAAATCACTCCTGACTTGGGGGACCATATGGAATGCTGGGGGATCGAAACTTGGTCCATCTTAGGTTAAGGTAGGTAAGGCAGACAGATGCCTTACCGCTTGTGCTCCGGCCCCTAATGTTGAAAATAGTTGCTATGAAATCCAACTATATAATTTAGTAAATGAGTGTTCAGTTTTAGGTGAATGCTTAATCAATAATGTATTCTTTTTATTCACTAATCCCATCATTTACATTATCTTCCATTTATCAACTTTTTCTTAAATATTTTATCTTTTTTTTTGGTGGGTGGGGGGAATTTGGGGGCCACACCTGGCGACGCTCAGGGGTTACTCCTAGCTATTCGCTCAGAAGTCGCTCCTGGCAGGCACAGGGGACCATATGGGGAACCGAGGGATCGAACCGCGGTCCAACCAAGATTAGCACAGGTACCTTATCTCTAGCGCCACCGCCCGGCCCCTTTCTTAAATATTTTAAACACACAAAAGTAAGGTTTTTTTTCTTATGTCCTTCTGTATTTAAGGAATAGATTGCTATTCAATTTTTCATCATAATTAACTATGAAAATTCTGATACATATGCACAGTTTAAAAAATAAATTTATGATATAGAGAATAGTCATACAACCAGTATTTGAGAAACATAATTTTGAAATACATTCATAATAGATTAGAAATCTAAAGAAGAAGAAAATGTAAGTTTTTACCTAAGAGACAACAATTGAAATTTAGAACAGGGGCCTGAGAGATATCATGGAGGTGGGACATTTGCCTTGCATGCAGAAGAACGGTGGTCAAATCCCAGCATCCCATATGGTCCACCAAGCTTGCCAGGAGCGATTTCTGAGCATAGAACCAGGAGTATCCTCTGAGCGCTGCCGGGTGTGACCCCAAACCCAAATCCCCCCCCAAAATAAAATTTAGATCAATGAAGAAAAAAAAACTGGGTAAACAACTTAAATTAGCATGAAAGCCTGTAGAAAGATCTCTGAAGCATAATGATATATTACAGTTTAATTAGTTTTAGCTAGGTGTTCTGATATGATGTTTTAGTTACTATGTAGAAGAACATCAAATTCCCTGAAAGATGACTTCATTATAATATTTAACATTGTTCATATACAATATTTATCAGCTAATTAATGGTAAAAAGCCACTAAATGATAACAAATATATGAAACATAGAAATGGGAAAGCAAGATCATAGCTACAAGATGTATATATATAACACATATATTTGAGCTAAAAATATTTATATGTAAAAATATACAAGTGATAATATTGACATTGAACCTAAATATAAGAATAAATTAAATAGAAAACAATACTAAAAAGAAAATAACTATTATAAGATTGTTTTAATAGGAGATTAAACACAATAGAAGATAGCCTTTGAAATGGGAAGATAGAACAATAGAAAATATTCTGTTGAGATACTGAAAAAAGCAAATAGCATGCAATATTTTAAAGTATATCATACAGCTAGAATACAATAAAATATCTATAAACTTGTAATTTGGGTGCCATATTACGCCCAAAAAGAAAAACTGAGAAAACCTAGCAAAAATAACTATGAATAGAAGCTGAAACTTTTAAAAAGCAGTATAGGATATAAAAGCCATACCATAAAGAGCTGAAATTATAATCGAATTTTACACACACACATATATATACACATATATGAATGTTAAGCAAAATAAAAATCCAAAGAAAACAGCTATATCTAAAAATTTGTTGTTTAAATTTCTTTTTATTTTTTTAATTTAAACGCTGTAATTACAACTTGTTCATAATTGGGTTTCAGTCTTGTAATGTATTTGTCCTTTCACTTCTGAATATTTCCTACTATGCAAAAACCAAAATAAAAGAAGAAATGCACTGGGCCGGAGCGGTGTCTGCCTTATAGGACAGACCACGGTTCAATTCTGGCATCCTATATGGTCCCCCAAGCCAAGAGCGATTTCTGAGCGAATAGCCAGGAGTAACCCCTGAGTGTCACCTCAAAGGAAATAGTACAAGGATACAAAAGCCACCCATAAAATGGGAGAAACTACTCACCCAATACCCATCAGGTAAAGGGCTAATATCCAAAACATACAAGGTACTGATAGAATTAACAAGAAAAAAGCATAGCCACATCAAAATATGGGGAGAAGAAATGAATGGGCACTTCCTTAAGGAAAAAATACAAGTGGTCAAAAGGCACATGAAAAAATGCTCTACATTAACAATCATCAGGGAAATGCAATTCAAAATAATGATGAGGTACCATCTCACACCACAGAAACTGGCATACATCATAAAGAACAAGAACAATCAGTGATGGTGGGGATGTGGAGAGAAAGGAACTCTTATTCAATGCTGTGGGAATGCCGTCAGTTCAGACTTCATGGAAACTATATGGAGATTCCTCAAAAGACTAGAATTTGAGCTCCTATATGAACCAGTTATACCACTTCTAGGGATATACCCTAGGAACACACACACACAACACACACACACACAATTCAAAAATCCATTCCTCACACCTATATTCATTGAAGCGGTATTTACAATAGCCAGAGTCTGAAATTACCAAGATGTCCTTCAACAGATGGATGACTAAAGAAACGGTGGTACATCTACACAATGGAATATTATGCAGCTATCAGGAGGGATCGTTCTTTTAATATCACTTCTTTTTGGTTATTTGTGTATAGAAAAGTCATGGGTTTTTTATATAAATTTTGTTGCCTTCTACATTATTATACAAGTCTCTTGTTTGAAAATTCTTTTTTGGGGAGAGTATTTCAGATTTTCTAAATATAGTATCATGTCATCTACAAATACTGAGAGCGCATTCCTTCCTTTCCAATCTGGATGCCTTGATATCTTTTTTTCTAATTGATATGGTTAATCCTTTCAGTACTATATTGAACAAACAGTGAGAGGGAGAAATTTTGTTGTATACCAGATCAAAGAGGAAAGGCTCTTAGTTTTTCCCCACTGAGTATAATGGGCTGTGTAGAACTAAGTATTTCTTAGAAAATGTTTAAAAACTGATAAACTCATAAAAACTAAAGCCAGAGAACAAAATTAATTTCATCACCAAAATGGCAGTTTGAAAAAATGAGAAATATAGGTGGTTTTTTAAGAAAAAATAATAAGAAACTGATATATATATATATATATATATATATATATATATATATATCGACCAAATATATATATTTGGTTTTTGGGCCACTCCCGGTGGTGCTCAGGGGTTACTCCTGGCTATCTGCTCAGAAATCGCTCCTGGCAGGCAGGGGGCACCATATGGGACACCAGGATTCGAACCAACCACCTTAGGTTCTGGATCAACTGCTTGCAAGGCAAACGCTGCTGTGCTATCTCTCCAGGCCCAAAAAACTGATATTTTTTAAGAAAAAATAATAAAAACTGATACGCTAAATGAAAATAACTGCCATCTATAGTTCAATTTTTTTTTGTTTGATTGTTTGTTTGGGGCCACATTCAGTGGTGCTCAGGAGTTACTCCTGGCTATCTGCTCAGAAATCGCTCCTGGCAGGCACAGGGGATCATATGGGATGCTGGGATTCTAACCAATATTGGTCGTGGGTTGGCTGCTTGCAAGGATGTGCTACCGATGTGCTATCTCTCCAGCCCCTATAGTTAAATTCTTGACACTAGAGGTAAGGCATCTGCCTTGCAAATGCTACCTAGGACAGACAGCAATTCGATTCTCTGGCATCCCACATGGTCCCTCCAAGCCAGGCGCGATTTCTGAGCGCATAGTCAAGAATAACCCCTGAGCGTCAATGGGTGTGACCCCAAAACAAAACAAAAATTCTTATCAAAAGAAAAATTAAAAAAAGGAAAAATATCCACAGAATCGAGGCATATTGTTTCTTCCTATATTACTACTGCTAAGTTGATATAAAAGCATTTCAAATAGAACTTTATTATATATTTTGTTTTGTTTTGTTTTTGGGCCACATCCGTTGACTCTCAGGGGTTACTTCTGGCTATGCACTCAGAAATTGCTCCTGGCTTGGTGGGACCATATGGTATGTCAGGACAGCGGCCAGTCCTAGGCTAGCGCTTGTCAGGCAGACGCCTTACCCCTAGCGCCACTGCTCCAGTCCCATAGACCTTCATTACATTTTAACCATCACAAATTTACACACACTCTGTAGAACAAACCATAAATTAATAATCATTATATATTTACCTATATCTAGTCCATCATTTGTTTTACTAGGCTACAACCAAACTGTTCATAAATCAGAAATTTTCTGAAGACTCTAATATTTCCTAAAATCTTGCCTTTTAAGTTTCCATACTGCTATTTTTTTATTCTTTCTGCTACTTTTGCTAAATTACAGAAATTAGCAACAGTGGATTGAATCCTTATCATAATATTATTGCTTTGTTTTCCTAAGGTTTTCCACTTCAAAGACTTAGGTTTTTCTACATCTATTAATTCTCATGCTTAGATTAAACTCTGGGTAATACAAAGTAATTTCTTTATTTAAAATGATCTGGTAACCCTTAGAAATTTTCAAAAATATTTTATCATAAGAGGTAACATAGAGAAATATTAATAGCATAAATTTAGGATTACAGTGTGAAAATATATTATGGATGTCATCAATCTTCATACTTTACAAATAAATAAAAGCCTTGAAAATGTATTGCAATTAGGTATTCATTAAATTAAATATTAAAATTTCTCAATAATTAAGGGAAATGTATAATTTAAGGAAATCATACTCCTGAACATATATAGACACCTAACAACCAGCAAAATATTTGAAGCAACTGCTTAAAATATTGACTAAAGATATCAATAACAACAATATTGGGAGACTTCAACACTGCCTTGTCACTACTTGATAAGTCAACCAGGCTTAAACCTAACAAGAATATAATAGCACTGGAAGGAGTAATGAAAGATATTGTCGTAGTAGATATATCTCCATCTGCAGAAAACTGGATACAGATTATTTCCAATACTCATGGGTTATTCTCCAAGATAGACCACATGGTAACCCATAAAACATATCTAGACAAAATAAAGAGACTAGAATTTGTACATATTACCTTCTCAAATCATTATGCACTGAAATTAGAATTGCATTACAAACAGAAAAAGAGGAAAAAAATTTAACATCTGGCAATAAAACAGCTCACAACAGAATAACCAGTGGTCAGAGACAAAATCGACAAGGAAATCTAAAAATTCCTGGAAATAAATAAAAATGAAGGCACAAATTATCAGAATCTGTGGGATGCAGCTAAAGCAGTATTAAGAAAAAATTATAGCTTTGTAAGCATTCATCAGAAAGGAGGAAATGACCTAAATAAATATATTAATGGTACAGCTTTTAAAATTTGAGAGTGCTCAACAAAATGAACCAAAAAGCGGATGACAAAAGGAAATAATAAAGGTTAGCTTTCATTGATCCAAAAAATCAATAAAAGCAAGAATTTAATTTTTGAAAAAATAAACAAGATATATAAACCACTAATAAAAAACTCAAGAAAAGAGAGAGAAACCTAATAACCCGAATTAGAAATAAAAAGGGGGAAATTATTACAGATACTAAATAAATTCAAAGGCTAATCAGAGATTACTTTGAGAAACTCCCTGCCACAAAACACGAGAACCTGGAAAAATGGATTAATTCTGAACTCATAACCTTCGAAGGTTAAACCAAGATGATATAGCATATTTGAACAGACCAATCACTATTAAGGATATTAAATTGGTAATCAAAGATTTTTCCTCAAACAAACAAACAAAAAATGCACATATAGATTCACTAACAGATTCTTTCAAAATTCCAAGAGGACCACTGCCTATACTTTGCAGGAAATTGAAACAGAAACACTCCCAAATAGTTTTTATGACACTACCATCAACCTGATTCCAAAAGCAGACAGACATACTACAAAAGAGAGAGAGAGAGAGAGAGAGAGAGAGAGAGAGAGAGAGAGAACTACAGATCAATATCCCGAGGAACACAGATACAAAATCCTCAACAAAATATTAGCAAATAGGATACAATGCTTCATCAAGAAAATTTTATGACATGATTCATTCCAAGACACATAAATGGCTCCACATATGCAAGTCAATCAATTCAATACACCACATCAACAAAAGGAACATTATAAACCACATGATCATATCAATAGATGCAGAAAAAAATAAGTTCCAGTGTCTATTCATGATAAAAACTCTCAACAAGATAGGAATGACTATATTTCTCAATATAGCCAGGCCATTTGCCAAAAGCCTATGGCAAATATTATACCCAATGGAAAAAAACTGAAAGACTTTCCACTAAGATCTTGCATAATTCAAGTTTGTCCCCTCTCTCTACTTTTTTCAATTTATTACTTGAAGTACTTGTGGTAGCAATTAGATAAGAAAAAGATATTTAGGGCTTCTAGATAGGAAAGGAAGAAGTCATGCTCTAATGACAGATGACATGATGCTAAGAAAATCATAAAGAGTCTGCCAAAAAGCTTCTAGAAATAAGAGATTCATATAGCAAAATGGCAGGCTACAAAATCAAAGCACAATAATCAATGCCTTCTTGGGACCAGAGCAGTGTTGCAAAGTGGTAAGGCATCTGCCTGGCCTATGCTAGCCTAGGACAGACCTCTGTTTGATTCCCCCGGAGTTCCATATGATCCCCCAGCGATTTCTGAGCAATTTCTGAGCTCATAGCCAGAATTAACCCCTGAGCGTCTCAGGGTGTGGCTCAAAAAACAAAACAAAACAAAACAAAATCAATGCCTTCGTTTACAAAAATAACGAGAGAGGGGCCGCCAATATAGCACTGCTGTAAGAGGTTTGCCCTGCACAAGGCCAATCCAGGATGAATGATGGTTGAATTCCACATGGTCCCCTAAGCCTGCCAGGAGCAATTTTTGAGTGTAGAATCAGGATTAACCCACCGCTGGGTGTGACCCAAAAACAAAACAAAACAAAATGATGATAGAGAAGATATATATTAAAAAACAGATTTATACACAATAGTAACAGAAAAATCCAAATTCCTTGGAGTAAGCTTACTAAAGAAGCTAAATACCTATACAAAGATAAAAGAGACATATACCCTTTCCATGGACTGGTAGGATTAACATCATAAAAATGGCAGTACTTCACAAAGCATTATACAGATTTATTGCAACCCCTCTAAGAACACTATGACATTCTTCAAGGAAGTGGATCAAACACTACTGAAATTCATTTGGATGAATACATATTCAATAATAGTTTAAGCAAATCTTAGAGAAAAAGTGATGGGAGATATTATTTTCCTCAACTTTAAATAAAAGCAATAATCATTAAAATAGCATGGTACTGGAATAAAGAAAAAAACCTCAGATCATTGGAATAGAGTGTTCAGAGAATAACCCCAAGATATACAATCAATTAATCCTTGACACAGATCCAAGAAATGCAAAATGAAACAAGGAAAGCCTCTTCAACAAGTGGTGTTGTGACAGTTTGTTGGCCATATGAAAAAAAAACTTATTCAGAACTCTATCCAACACCATGCACAAGAGCCAAATCAAAATTGTTTAAGGACCTTGATATCAGACCTGAAAGTAAAGTTCACACACACACACACACACACACACACAAAGCATAGGGAAAATACTCCATGACATTAAGACTAAAGGCATCTTCAAGGAGGAAACACCACTGTCCAAATAAGTGGAAGCAGAGATGAACAAATGGTATTAGATCAGACTGTGAAGCTTCTGCACTTCAAAAGAAACAATAATGAGGGTAAAAAGGTTACCCATGGAATAGGAGAAACTATTAAACCCAGTACCCATCTGATAAGGGGATAATATTAAAAATATACAAGGTACTGACATAACCTAACTAGAACAAAACATCAAAACCCATCAAAAAATGGAAAGAAATAATGAACAGACATTTTCTCAAAGAAAAAATACAGATTGCCAAAAGGCACATTAAAAATGTCTCCATGTCACTCATAATCAGGGAGGGAGTTGCATCAAAACAAAAATGAGATATTTCACGCCACAGAGATTGGCACATGTCATCAAGAACAAGAACAATCCTGGTGGGGATATGGGAAAAAGGAACTCTCATTCACTGGTGAGAAGCCACCTAGTCCAACCTTTCTGGAAAATGTATAGATCATTCTTAAGAACTTGACAGTGAGCTCCCATATGAAGCAGGAATATCACTACTAGGTTTTACCCTAGGACCACAAAAACACAATACAAGAATGCCCTCTACACTCTTATAATCATAGCAGCGCTTTTTGCAATATACCAAATCTGATAACATCCCATGTGGGAGACTGCTCTAGTCTGCACAACATGGATGCCATCAACCATAGTGTCTCTCTGTGGAAAAGTTCCACTGAGTTGCTTACGTGACTGCTGGCAGGTTTTAGCCCTGAGCATAAAGGAAACATTGCTACAAAAAAGTAGCCCCTTGTGCTATTAATCATAGGGCCATGGAGCTGGGGGCAGGGTGCAAATAGCATTTTCTTATATCTCTAATCCCTGCTAGGTTGGAGATTGTTTGGAATCAGCCACCAAGTTATGTCTACTTTCTCTCATCTCCTCGCCGCCTGTAGGCTGTGCTTTGTCAAAATTCCTTGACAAAAGTGTAACCCTTCCCTTTCTTGGTTAAGTACCCATAGTAAGCATATGATTGATAGAGAGACCTGTTTGAATCAACCAATGCCTAGCTGCCCAGTAGTTAAATGTAAAATGCCTTTGTCCATTTTTGGTGATGTACCTGTATTTGAAATGTAACTGGACAAAAACTTTTCATTGTAACCAATAGTCCTCAAGACCTGCCTCCCTTTGTGTGAAAAGTATATAAGTGCTTACCAATG
>PVKC010038658.1:0-12741 GCA_004027635.1 Crocidura indochinensis
AAAAAAAAAAAAAAAAAAAAAAGAACAAATACAATATTTAAAATGAAGAACAAGGCTGATGAATCTCTAGGGCAGGGGTGGCGAACACACGGCGGCTCAGCCAAAATGAATGCGGCACTTTACCTCTTATTTATGTGTTTAATATATGATTGTTAAAAAGTAAAAAAAAAACATAATAAATAAATAAATAAAATGAAGAACAAGTTAAATCAACAAACTTACCAGAATTTCAGTGGGAACTATGGACCTATTTTTTGTAGGGCATAGTCTGGGAACCCATGCCCAAGGTTGAGAGAAGTTGAGGGACAGAGAATATGAGGGGATTTGGAGTGTGGCATACATCCCACATATGTGCACCACAGGCTGGATGTAGTTGGCTGCTAAGCAGGACAGGTGGTGGCAGTAAAAACACCCAGTAGGTCTGATAAATGTCCTTGGTGGACCGTAGTTTGGGGAGCCCTGCCTTACAGAAACTCTTTGGAAATAAACTCTGGGCACTTCCTTCCCTTGTGCGTTTTTTGGGGTGTTTCTGTTTTTGGTCATACCCTGCAGATTCAGGGGCTACTCCTGGCTTTGTGCTCAGAAACCGTTCCTGGTAGGTTCAGGGGACCATCTGGGATGCCAGGATTTGAACCACCATCCTTCTGCATGCAAGGCAAACGCCCTACCTCCATGCTCTCTCCAGCCCCAGTACTCAAGGGTTACTAGTAGTCCTATATTCAGAAATTAGTTCTGGTGGTGCTCAGGGGGCCATCTGGGATGCCTGGGATTGTACCTAAGTTATTGATCTGGCCCCCCCTTTTCCTTTGTGGTCATCTCTGAGGGTTTACAGTCTGGGATGCATGCTCAAACGGAGGGTTCTGGCACTGCCAGAGGCTGCACTTTTCAGTTGTGGTGCTCAGGCAAGTTCTGAGCGTTGCAGTTGCCTGGGGACTATGGAGCCTCCAAGGACACCAAAAAGGGTTCACTCTCCTGACTGTGATACTTGCACATCTATTTTGTTGTAGTGTTTGTAATCACTTGTTTACTGTGCTACAGGATGGAGAAGGGAGCACCCCAGGCAGTAGAACCAGAGACCTTGCACATCTCATAGATAGCAGTTATGATCCAGCTGAGGGACTCACACTTGCAAATCAGTCCGTTTTCAATAGTGCTCACTCATTCCTGGGGTGGTTTGACTAGACAGAGTAGCAAAAAGACCCAAGAACCTTTCCCAGTTACACATTTGCAGTCAGTTGTGCTCATAAGATGGTGCAGTGCTGGAGATCAAACCTAGGTCTCCTACATATATGTGCACTAGCCCTTTAAGCCATCTCCTTAACACTTGCAGATGTTTTCACTTTCAGTATTTTGGGGTTGTGGACCACAACCAGTGATGTTTAGGGGTCACTCCTGGCTCTGCTCTCAGGAATCATACCTGGAGAAGATTGAGAGACCATCTGGGATGATAAGAATTGTACTATCTCTCCAGCCCACCTCTGAAGACTCAAATTTGAGTTTTGCTCCCAGAAACTTTCAAATACATCTTAAATTTCTAGCTCATTTCCAAAGTATATAGCACATCCTTGTAAAATGTGTGTGTGGGGGGTGCACCCGGAGGTGCTCGGTGGGTGAGCACTTCTGACTTTGCACTCCTGGTGGTCTTGAGAATCATACGAGATATGAGATATTGGGGATCAAACCCAAGACAGTCTCATGCAAAGCAAAAGCCTACTTGCCCTACTTTCTGTCTCCTTCGCCTGGGATTTCCAGTTAGGAGATGGTATTTTTCTTGTTTGTTTGTTTTGTTTTGTTGGGCCACACCCAGGGCACTCAGAAGTTACTCTTGGATCTTTGCTCAGAAATTGCCCTGGTAAGCTTTGGGAATGAGATGCTGGGAATCGAACCTGGATCTGTCCCAGGTCAGCTGCGTGCAAAGCAAACACCCTAGCGTCCTATTGTTGTTCTATCGCTCCAGTCCCAGGATGTGGAGTTTGTTTTCTTGGTTTCTGGTCCATGCCAGTGAAGTTCAGGGGTCACTCCTGGTTATGCACTCAGAAATCACTCCTGGTTTGAGGGAACATATGGGACACCAGGGGATCAAACCACAGTCCTTCCGAGGTCAGTGTGTGTGGGGACGTAAACTACTCAAGGGGTCGTTTAAACTAATTTTATTTGGAAGTTATACTTGGCAGCCCTTGAAAGCTATTCCCAGTACAGTGGGAATAAAAAAAAGAATTTTTTTTTGGGGGGAACCATGCTGTGCTGTAAACAACTCAGGACCCCCCCATATTCCCCAGGATTTAAGCTACCTTCTCCAGTCTTTCCAATCTAGTTCTGTGATTAGTTATGTTGAAGGTAAAAAGTTTGAATGTTAACATACCATTTCCCATTAGTCAGCTGTAACAAGTTCACAAGACTTCTAAAACAGTTCAATAGATTTATGTTAAAGACAACATGTGTATTGAAAGTAGCAATTTTATTTGAGTTAAAATTATTTACAAAAACCCAAAGACATACTTCATGAAACTGGTACAAACTATTTTTTTTTCCTGCCGTTGGCTTTTGCTCCAAAGATCACAGCTGAGAAATACTGTATAAAATAAAAATAGGATTGGATTCAGAAAAGTACTCTACGGTTCTAATTTCCAATTGGTAGTATATACATAATTATTTACAATGAAAAAAAGATTACTTTAAAACTTTAGTTAATTTGCAAGTCAGCCTCAAGTACCCTAAAATGCAGAGTTCTCTGAGGGTAAAAACACACACATGTACTGCAGTTGGTGAGGTGATCCTCCCCACCCCCCACCATAAGCTGCATCTCTTATCAGTGCTTGACAAGTAGTTATTATTTAAGAACAAAACAAAACAAAAACTGTTAAACACCGAGGTAAATCAATTCTCAAATGATTACCAGTGTAACAGAAAAATGTAGCTCGCCCTGATTGCTCTCAGCCAAACCCTTGTATTTCTTACCATCTGCCACAAGTCAGTTTTATGAAGAATCGGTTCCATTTCCTAAATCCAATGATTATTAATAAATATCAAAGTATTTAAAAACACAATATAGCTAACTAATTCGATTTTATGGATATTATTTACTGATATGATCTTAAAAGCTTGCTAAGCTAGTTTTTATACTCAGGGCAAACAATCTCAATTTTTTCCCAAGTTACATCGGAATACTATGCTCTTAAAAGGTGATGGGAGAAAGGTAACGAGGAATTAACAATTTGCCTGGAGTCAGTTACTTCCTTATAGAATTCCCAACAATCTGCATTATCAAAAATAGGAAGACAATAGAAGGCAGCCACTGCATTAAAAACATTACAGCTGGCACTAAACAAGAGCCCCGATTTGTCACTTTATACAAGGAAATAAAGTCTTAAGTGAATAAAAATTAGACTTATAGCTATTTTCCCAATACACACCAAACTCATATTTTTATGGCTTCAAGTTTTACAAATCCAATGAAGAAACATTAGGTAAGATTACCTCGAAGGTAATTAAAAGTATTAATGTAATAGGTCTCTGAAAAGCCTATATGCAGCCCGGGTCAATAAAAAAATTTTTTTAATGTATAACCAGTGGTCTGAAACACACAACAAAAAATTTCAATGTTTTGAAATATATAAATGTGTTCCACAACTGTTTTCCAAACAACACTGTTTTATGAACTAAGAATCTGAATTAAAAAAGGATCTTCTCTAAACCAGCAGTTTAAGGCTTTACGTTTATGCATTTGATCCTGTCACTCTATAGAAGAATATACATGTTTTTATCTGGAAACATAAATTCCACATTGGTGTTTTAGCTTCCTTACATTTATTGTACTGAACGTCAGAAAATATATAGAGTCATCCCACAAAACTTAGTATTTGAAGAACGTCCCCTAGAATCAAGTGTAAACTACCCTGGGTTTCTCTATTTTGCGCTTTATGCTTTAACAGGGCACATCTTACAGAATATTCCCTCCAACTGTTACTTGTTTTGTGTCTCTAGCTATGACTCATGGTATAATAATGAAGATGGTCATGATCTCAACAGTGGAAATAGTTTGACAACCCAAACCAAATCAAGAATAGAAAAATATAACTATTAATCCCTTGTGTCTTTGGATTCCATCTAATTTTAAATAGACAGTAGTAGTTCAGGGAACAACAACAAAAAAAATTTCACAAAATTATTAAAAGCTTTATTTACGATTGGAATCATTCAACAAAAAAAGCAAAAGCAAATGAGCCTGAAAAAGGAACTAAGCTGTTGTCTAGAATGTCCTCAGAACATCCGATACCTCAGTAGCTAAGCTGCCTTTGCACCTGGCTGGCATGACAACAGTGGCTCAACATACACAGCAGTTGCACTAACAGCAGCACAAATTTCCCCCTTTTAACTTGCCCAGAATACAGCAAGAAAACCAGGGGAGAGTATAAATTCTGCCAAAGTTAAGTGTACTTAAATACTGCATGGAATTGTTAACAGCCTGAACCTTTTCCCTCATTTTTGATAGTTGCAGATTGATGTAGTAACTGTCATTAGCAAATGCAGAATGCATATGGAGAAATCAGGTGGCCTTAAAAATCCAAATATGTATGATACTGATGAACATCTTGGTATATCTTCAAGGACTTCTTTCATGACTTTTCTGTGTTTAAAAAGAGCTCCAGCAATACTGAGCACCTGAAGCAAAGGTAAAGCAGCTAGCAATGTTCCAAGTATTCAATCACTCTAGAAATAGATTTCTGGCCTGTGGTTCCAACGGCACACTGAAAGGTAGAGAGAGGGTGAAAAAAGCAAGCAACAGTTAATACAACATTTTAAAAAGTACTAAATAATCTAAAGTACTAAAGCTTAACTATTTTATTTTTTTTTTTGGTTTTTGGGCCACACCCGGTGACGCTCAGAAGTCGCTCCTGGCAGGCACGGGGGACCATATGGGGAACCGGGGGATTGAACCGCGGTCTGTCCTAGGTTAGCGTAGGCACCTTATCTCCAGCGCCACCACCCAGCCCCCAACTTAACTATTTTAGCTTAAACTGAACACTGAATGAATCAAACATGAAATTAAACTGATAATAGAACAATTATTAAGCCCTTTGCTTCTAGTTATATGGCCATAGTCTTTTCTTTTACTCTCACCAATATTACATTCAGAAATAACAGAAACATCAACACAAATTACTTACAGTAAGATTCATAAAGCTCAAGAACTTTTTGAGCATCTCTGTCATTATTGAAAAGTCTCCTTCTGGCAGATATTCCCGTACAGTGGTCACATTGATCTGAGAAAATAGATGAAAGAAATATTGGTAAGGCAGCCAGCCATTTTAACATATACTTTTCCTTGAACTACTAGCAGGGGCTCAGGGAACCATGTAGGATGCCAGGGATCAAACCCAGGCCTATGGTGTGCAAGGCAAATGCCCTACCACTGTACTATCACTCTGGATCTCATCCTTGAATTTCTTGGTTAATATACTAGGTCCTTATTCAATTTTGTGTTTCGGTATCTAGTGCTACACACTTTTACATCCTCAGAAAAGTAAACTGGCAAAGGTTACAAAGAAACATGTGCATATTTATTCTATAAATGCACAAACACACATGTCTGAATAATAAAATGCAGTATGTATGTATGTTGGGGTGTTTGTGTGGAAGGAAGGGAAGGAGGAAGGGGGAGGGGGAGGAAAGAAGGAAGGGTGGGAAAGGACAGCTGTCTTCCATGTGCCAAGTGCTGGGTTCAATCTGGCATTACTCCCCCTTGGCCCACACTACACTGTACCACAATAGTCATAAACACTACAGTAGTAGTACATAAACACACAGTAGTCATAAACACATGATAGTCCCCCCCCCCCAAACTTACAGAACTGTTTATGGTACCAGGGGGAAAGGGGGAGAAGAGGAAAGGCTTCTTTCACAGATGAACTCAACTAAATATGGAGGTGAACAATTAACAAAATCTTCCTAAAGTTATTTATCAGCCACATCAATAATAGAACATCAGTAAAGTGAGGAGAGAAAATCAAGCTGTTTTTCTTCATTGATAGCAATCAGTGGCCAGTCTGTTATTAGGGAAATATATGACCTGTTTTAAGAACTGTTAATTAAATATACATTAAAAATGAGGGCTAGCGGGGCCCGGGAGATAGCATGGAGGTAAGGCATTTGCCTTTCATGCAAAAAGGTCATCGGTTCGAATCCCGGTGCTCCATATGGTCCCCCATGCCTGCCAGGAGCAATTTCTGAGCATGGAGCCAGGAGTAACCCCTGAACACTGCCGGGTGTGATCCAAAAACCAAAAAAAAAAAAAAAAAAAGAGGGCTAGAGGAGTTAGAGTGATAGCACAGTAGGTAGGGCATATGTCTTACACACGCCAATCCAGATTCAATTTCTATTAACCCATATGGTTCCCTAACCTGCCAGGAGTAACTTCTTGCACACAGAGAGGAATAGCCTGAGTGCTGCTGGACATAGCTCAAAAATCAAAACCAAATTGGGGGGGGGGGTGGTCTAGAGAGATCATACAGCAGATAAAGTACTTGCTTTGCAAACTGATGACCTAATTTGATCTCCAATACCTTTTATGGTCCCCTAAGTTCTACTAGGAGAAATCCTTGAGCACCACTGGGTGTTTGCTTAAAACAAACAGCTATAAAGGTTCACAAAGAATTTAAGAAAGGCAGGGAAGATGGCTCTCAAGTGCTAGTTTAAGTATGCAGTTTATATACCACACGAGTACAGAATTCATCCTGTCCTCAAGCATTACAAGGAGCTTCTCCAGACATATGCCGGGAGTGGGGCCCCTGAGCATCATGAGCTATGGGCCCAAAATTAAAAAATATATATTTAAAATATAATAAAAAGCACTGAAAGGTGCTGGAGAGATAGCACAGCGGTAGAGCATTTGCCTTGTATGGGAAACAGGATAAACCTGGGTTTGATTCCTGGCATCCCATATGGTCCCCTAAGCCTGTCAGGGGTGATTTCTGAGCACAGAGCCAGGAGTAACCCCTGAGTGCAGCCAAGTGTGGCCCCAAAACTAAAATAACAAAAAATTAAAAGCTATCCATATCCCCTCTTTTTTTTATTACATGGTCAGGGCACTTTTGAGACTATAAAGAAATAATTTCTCAGTTTCGAAAGAGGTTAATAAAAGCACTGTGCATATAAGATATCAATCTCATCTACATTCTAAGTGAACTTTTAAACAAACAAACAAACAAACAACTACTTTAAGGGGCTGGAACAACAGTGTTGTTTTAATATAAGATATAAAGTTTGGGGCCCGGGAGATAGCATGGAGGTAAGGCGTTTGCCTTTCATGCAAAAGGTCATCGGTTCGAACCCCGGTGCCCCATATGGTCCCCCGTGCCTGCCAGGAGCAATTTCTGAGCATGGAGCCAGGAGTAACCCCTGAGCACTGCCGGGTGTGACCCAAAACCACAAAAAAAAAAAAAAAAAAAAAAAAAGATATAAAGTTTAATGTCTTAGTGTTGGGGTGAGGCTTTTTCTTGGCGCTGCACCTTTACCTCTCCCACCAGAGGGTCTGGAGTAGTAGTGAAATAATTTCTCAGGCAGTCATTTAAAGGTTTCATTGGAGACAGCTTGTTTCATCCTATCACCTTATCTGCCATGTGCATTTCCTCACATAGCTTCTATACTAAGCTTATTCCATTATCCATGCAGCTTCTCCTCTGGTTCTCTCTGCCTTTTTCCCTTTCCCTTTTCCCTTTCTTCCCATCCCCTTTCCCCTCTCCCGGCTTCCTTCTTCCTTCCAGGCCACACCTTTTATATTTTTTATTCCAAACCTCAGACCTCCCCCAGGTGTGGATGCGTCTGATCATCCAGGTGAAATTAACATTTTTTTTTTTTTTTTTTGGTTTTTTGGGCCACACCCGGTTACACTCAGGGGTTACTCCTGGCTATTCGCTCAGAAGTCGCTCCTGGCAGGCACGGGGGACCATATGGGGAACCGGGGGATCGAACCTCGGTCCGTCCTAGGTTAGTGCAGGCAAGGCAGGCACCTTACTTGCAGCGCCACCGACCAGTCCCCTGAAATTAACATTTTAGTAGAAAACCTAGGGCAGTGGTCCTCAAACTACGGCCTGCAGGCCACATACTGTTTATGCTCCCATTTTGTTTCTTCACTTCAAAATAAGATATATGCAGTGTGCATAGGAATTTGTTTGTAGTTTTTGTTTTCACTATAGTCCGACCTCCAACAATCTGAGGAACAGTGTACTGGCCCCTTGTTTAGTTTGAGGACCCCTGACCTAGGGCATTGGGAAAGGTGCCTCACACGATAGTACAACAGGTAAGGCATTTGCCTTGCATGCAACTGGCCCAGGATCACCCCCAGCATCCCATATGATCCCCTGAGCCCACCAAGTGTACCCCAAAACAAAAACAACTAAACAAACAAAAACACCCTACTTTAAATAGCCATAAACTAGGGAGCAAATTCACTCCTGTGAAACAAATCTTTTTGTTGGAGGGGGGCCCCACACACACCCAGCAGTGCTCTGCACTCCGAAGTCTCCCCTGGTAGACTCAGGGGACCATATGGGATGGCACAAATCTGTCCAGGGTTGGCCGCATGCAAGGCATTTGCCTTACCCCTGTGCTCTAGCCCCCTGTATAACAAATCTTACACTCCAGAGGTTTTTACAAAACATAGTCTAAGTATACTGAAGCAGATAAAGAATACAAGATCAATAGTAAGGGGTCACTCTGACCTAAGTTAAGAATGTCTTGAACCTGGGGTTGGAGTGATAGCACAGCAGTAGGGTGTTTGACCTAAGTTAAGAATGTCTTGAACCTGGGGTTGGAGTGATAGCACAGCAGTAGGGTGTTTGCCTTGCATGCAACCAACCTAGGACCAACCCAGGTTCGATCCCTGGTATCCCATATGATTCCCCGTGCCTGCCAGGAGCGACTTCTGAGTGAATAGCCAGGAGTAACCCCTGAGTGTAACCGGGTATGGCCCAAATGAAAAAAAAAAAAAAAAAAGTAAAAAGTTTTTTACAGGGCTGGAGCAATAACATAGCAGCAGGGCATTTGCCTTGCAATCAGCCAACTCAGAACCAATACCAGTTTGATTCCCAGCATCCCATATGGTTTCCCCGAGTCTGGGAGGAGCAATTTCTGAGCAGAGAGCCAAGAGTATTCTCTGAGCACCACAGGGTGTGACCTGAATAAACTTAAAAAAAAAAAATCAAGTTTTTAATTGAGATCTTATAGTCATCACCCCCTGAATAATGGGAAGCAATGAAAGATTGCTAATAAAGTTGTGCTATCAGACACATTTAGAGAGGATGACAATATATAGTGGGAGTGCACAAAAATGGATAGGTAAAAGAGGGAGAAGACAACATGCATCATATTAATGAAACAAATGCATGGTGGACAGTGAAAATTAATATCACAAAAATGGATAGGTAAAAGAGGGAGAAGACAACATGCATCATATTAATGAAACAAATGCATGGTGGACAGTGAAAATTAATAGCACAATCACCTGCTTTCTCATTTCTCCTTTTTATGGGTGGGTGGGGGGATGAAAAGGGTGCATTGGGCCAGACCTGGCAGTGCTCCTGGGAAGTGCTCAGAAGACTATATGTGGTACCAGGAATCAAGCCCTGATCAGCAGTATGCAAGACAGTCCTACCAACTGTATTATCTCCCAGTCCCACATTTCTCTACTTACACATTGGGCAAATCAATTTCCATTGTGTTTTATGTTATCAGAAAGCTTTTTATGGAGGAGTAATAAAAATCTGCAAGACAACAGCTATTTGGTACTCTGAATTCAGAATATAACCCACAAGCTTAGGACTTATAATAATTCAGAGAAATGTGGGCTAATAAATTAATACAGTAAAGATGGGGGCTAGAGCAGCAGTAGATAAGATAGGGTGTTTGCCTTGTATGCTGCTGACCCAGGGTCTATCCTCGGTACTACATAAAAGCAAGCCCCGAGCACACTGCTGAGTGTATTCCCCCCAAACCAAGAAAGTCATGGTGGCCCAAGATTAATGAGTCACACTGGTAATAACAGTGGTAAATCAATGAAAAGTAGTAAGAGAGGGGCCAGAGAGATAGCATGGAGGTAGGGTGTTTGCCTTGCATGCAGAAGGATGATGGTTTGAATCCCAGCATCCCATATGGTCCCCCAAGCCTGCCAGGAATGTTTTCTGAGCCTAGAGCCAGGAGCAACCCCTGAGCAGTGCCGGGTATGACCCAAAATCAAAAAAAAGTAGTAAAAGAGAGAACAAAAGAATGTACTAAATAGAGGTTACATACAAAGTGGATAACCTAGGGGCCGGGCGGTGGCACTGGAGGTAAGGTGCCTGCCTTGCCTGCACTAACCTAGGATGGTTCACGGTTCGATCCCCTGGTTTCCCATATGGTCCCCCAAGCCAGGAGCGACTTCTGACTCCATAGCCAGGAGTAACCCCTGAGCGTCACCGGGTGTGACCCAAAAACTAAACAAAAAAGGATAACCTAAATGTCTTTATTATTATGCCCATTACTTCATTTGAGACTAACTTCTTCCTTCTCTTTGATGCTTCTTATTTGTCATTAAAAAATCTCTGGAGGGGCCGGGCGGTGGCGCTGGAGGTAAAGTGCCTGCGCTAACCTAGGACGGACCATGGTTCGATCCCCCGGTTCCCCATATGGTCCCCGTGCCTGCCAGGAGCAACTTCTGAGCGAATAGCCAGGAGTAACCCCTGAGCGTCACCGGGTGTGGCCCAAAAACCAAAAACCAAAAAAAAAAAAAAAAAAAATCTCTGGAGAGGCCTCCCAATTCTTATCACAGGCTGTGTTCTTCACACTAACTGTATAGAAAGAGGAGGTACAGTAAATTCATCCCATATACACCTCAACCCAGACCCTTGCCTGGTCTGTATTGGGAATTTAGGGGACAAAAAAAAAATCTCTGGAGGTCCCCTGAGCCTTCCAGGAGCGATTTCTGAGTGTAAGCTAGGAGTGGCCCCAGAGCACTGCTGGGTGTGCCCCAAAATCAAAACAAAACAAAAAATCTCGAGTTTAGTTGAAGAGATAGCTCAAAGCACTGAATACACCACACTTTGAATTTGGGATACCCAGGTTCCATCACTGGCACTCATACCAAGAGTGATCCCCTCAACACCCTAGCACTAAGCCTGGAGTAGCAGCTGAGCACTGTGTTAGGTGTGCCTGCCCCATCCCCCATCTCTGAATTTCTAGAAATTAGGAAAAAGGAATAAAGATTTCACAAGACACCTCAAGAGACAATGTTAACTATAAAGTTGATCCTGGGAGCTGTGGTGATAGTGCAATAGGATAAGTGCAATAGGGTGAGCCTTGCCTGCTGAACGTCCTTGTCTTATGGGAAAAAAAACCTCAGTGAATTTAGGTTTTTTGACTCATAATTGACAATTCTTGGGGGTCATGTACTGCCAGGAGCTGGACTTGGGCTCCTGCATACAAAGGCATGCATGTTA
Source organism: Crocidura indochinensis (assembly GCA_004027635.1). Taxonomy (NCBI): domain Eukaryota; kingdom Metazoa; phylum Chordata; class Mammalia; order Eulipotyphla; family Soricidae; genus Crocidura; species Crocidura indochinensis. The sequence continues at coordinate 11,472 of PVKC010038658.1, forward strand.
GCCTTTTGCAATCTCCCTGTCCCTAAATCTTCAACTTTCAAATGAAGCTCTCTTACTGAATCTTTTCCTTTATGAAAATTGCCGACTTGTTTCCCCATCTTATGGAGCATCATCCCAACAGCACTCTCATTTCTGCATTAACTAAGCACAGTGGTGCGAATATTCGTATTTTCTTGAATAACCAAATTCCACATAGAAACTAATAACTATTATTCTATAAACATGCAATAAATCAAACAATTTTCCTTTTCCAGAATCGTTTAAAAAAAGTGAGTCTACTTGTAGTATATGTAGAAGGATCAAAGAGAGGAGGAAATAACCCACCAAGGCTCATACAACAGTGGACATCTCTTTTTACTGGGGATTATTTGTGTGAGATACCTACCTATAGCCAACATAAGGCCATACACAGCTAATCTAGGACAAAATACAGACAGCAGAATGTTATTATTACCTGTTCCTCACCCCACCCCATTTTTGGGTCATTTTTGAAAGTGCTCAGAGTTTACTCTTGGCTCTGGCTTGGAGCATCATATGGATGTTGGGGATTGAACCTGGTCGGTCACATGCACCATACCCACTGTATCATCTCAGAATTTTACAAGCCAAAACAATCAGTCCCTGATGGCATGACTAAAGAACTTAAACCATTTTAGATTTTTCAATCTTTTTATGATTCATCTTCCACCCTTTGTTATGCTTATGTACCAAACAGGGAAGTACTCGGTCAGGGGTTCCTCCAGAGATGGAGTGGTGATACAGGGAAACCAAGAAATGCTGGGATCTAACTTGAGCATCCAGCAGGCAGGTCAGTCTATTAAACCATCTCTTCAGTCTACATTTTCCAATCTCATGATAGATGCACAAAGGTTTTACATTATGCTTTAAGCCATGTGAATTGACTCTTCAGTCTATCCACAAAACTTCCTCATTAACACAATGTATCATGACAATAGAAAGTATATTATAAAGCTCTGATTTTTACGTTTTTACCTTTAGAAAGCAGAGTAATAAAAACAAAATTAGATAATGAAGTTGTCAATATTTCAATGTCACAACAATGAACGATGAACTTACCGGACTTTCCTGGCAAAGGCACCCAAGAAGTAGCGCGGTGTATGAGGCCACAATACAGTCCTCCATGTGTTTGCCAGCATGCTGAAGGGCTGATAATTAAAATATATTAACAGCTTGATTAATGAAGTCATTGCCTTCAGAGTTTTCCCTGCTGTTTATCACTAACCACTTGAGAATTATTATTATTATTATT
>PVKC010038659.1:0-12698 GCA_004027635.1 Crocidura indochinensis
AAAAAAATTGTGATTGTCAAAAGTTTTCTGGTATTCTATTAGTTTGATATGACTTTAAAGAAACATATCACCTTACAGGATTTTATTTTACAAATGTATAAGGGCTTTGAATAAGCTATAAAGAACAGTGTTTCTCAACCTTTTTCAAACCATATTCCCCTTCTTGGTTTTGTTTCCCTCCTGTGGTTTTCTGATCTGATAAGTTAACCCCTTAGTCTTGTGCCATGACCACCCCTTCCCATTGTGATTTTTCATCTGTGGTCCATTGAGAATCCTGGGGACTTTCAAGGGCCCGCCATTCTGATATGCCAATGCTGATAAAGAAAATCCTTTGCATAGATTCAAGTACATTATGAAACAGATAATAAAATGAAAACAATATGGATATTCCTCAAAAAACTGGAAATTAAACTCCCATATGATCCAGCTATACCAATCCTAGGTATATACCCTAGGAACACATAAACACAATATAAAAATGTCATCTGCATGCCTATATTTATTGCATTGCTATTTACAATAGCCAGAATCTGGAAACAACCTGGATGCCCAACAACAGATGAGTGGCTAAAGAAACTGTGGTATATATACAAAATGGAATACTATGCAGTCATCAGAAAAATGAAGTCATGAAATTTTCCCATATATGGATGGATATGAAAACTATAATGCTGAGTGAAATAAGTCAGAGGGAGAGAAATAGACATGGACAGTCTCCTTATCTGTGGGATTTAAGAAAAATGAAAGACAATATGGCAATAATACTCAGAGACAATAGAGATGAGGGCTGGAAGATTTGGCCATGATATGAAGCTTACCACAGAGTGGTGAGTGCAGTTAGAGAAATAACTACATTAACAACTACCATGACAATGATAGAGAGAGAAATACAGTGCCCGTATTGAAGACAGGCAGGGTTGAGAGAGGAGGGGAGATGGGAAAATTGGTGGTTAGAAAATTGCACTGGTGAAGGGGGGGGTGTTCTTTTATGACTGAAACCCAACTACAAACATATTTATAATTATGGTGTGCTTAATAAAGATATTTTAAAATGGTCCAAAAAAGCTAAAATTTAGAAGACTCACAACACTTAATGTTGACAAGCATATGGAGGAACCAAAATTCATCTATTGTGGACAGAAGTTAGAATGGCACAATTCTCTAGAAGAAGGCCTGAAAGTTTCTTATATGTAATTTAAATAAGCTATCCTATGGAATTATATTCTTAGACAATTTTTCATGAAAAACTTTCCATGAAAATTTTCAGGAAAAGAAAACTTTGTATCTACACTCCTATGTTCATTGCACCACTATTCACAATAGCCAGAATCTAGAAACAACCCAAGTGCTCAAGAACAGATGAATGGATAAAGAAACTGTGGTATATCTACACAATGGAATATTTATTAGGAAACATAAAGTCATGAATATACTTATACATAAATGAATATGGAGAGTACTATGCTCAGTGAAATGAGTCAGAGGTAAAGGGATAGACATAGAATGATCACACTCATTTGTGAGATATATAAAAAAGGGACCGGGTGGTGGCGCTGAAGGTAAGGTGCCTGCCTTGCCTGTGCTAGCCTAGGACGGACCGCGGTTCGACCCCCTGGTTCCCCATATGGTCCTCCAAGCCAGGAGCGACTTCTGAGCACATAGCCAGGAGTAACCCCTGAGTGTCACTGGGTGTGCCCCCCCCAAAAAAGACAGATATAAAAAAGATAGTATGGTAATAATGTCCAGAGACAATAGAGATGAGGACCAGAGGACCAGTCTATGTAGAACACTTGCCACAAATAGTGAGGGAGTGTATTTAGGGAAAAGAAGGGACCACTATGACAATAATAGTTGGAAATGATCAGTCTGGATAAGAATGAGGTCCTGAAAGGTGGTAAAGTGATACCCCTTCGGTAACAATATTGCAAAACACAGTATCTAAAGAAAATAAAGGAAGATTGAGATAGAAAGAAAGAGAGAAAAGAGAGAGAGAAGAAAAGTATATGCCATCGAGTCAGGCAGGGAAGAGGGTGAGTGGAGAGGGAGTGAAACTAGAGACATTAGTGGCAAGAAATGTGTACAGTGAAGGAATGGGTGTTGGGCATTACATTATTGGACCTCGACCATGAACAACTTTGGAACTGTATCTCATGGCAATTCAATTAAATAATTTATTCAAATTTAAAAAATAAGATGTTATCTTAAAAAATTAATTTCTTCTTGGGGACAGAGCAATAGCACAGTAGGTAAGGTGTTTGCCTTGCATGTGGCTGACTGAGTTTCAACCTTGGGTATTCTATAAGGTCCCGTAAGCCTGGCAGCAGTGATCTGTAAGGGCAGAGCCAAGGGTATTCCTGAATGCAGCCAGTGTGGACCCCCACAAAAATTTCATTTTTCTTAAGAGTTATAGAATTGGGGGCAGAGAAATAGTTCAGTTGGTTGAAGTGCTTGCTTTTTACATATGAGTCTAGGTTCATTTCCCCAGCACCAGTGACCCCCCCACCCTCCAAGCATAACAAGTAGTTACTCCTGAACATTGAGTCAGGAATAGTCCCTGACCACCATTTGAAACACAAACAAACTAATAAGTGCTACAAAACAGAAAAATGAAGGTCTTGCTTCTCATTTATCAAATAACTATGGTCTTGAGCTTTTCATAAAAAAAAAACCATTCAATTGTTTCAATATTTGTGAGCAACTTTATAACTACCTGATCCATTTTTTAACCTTCTAATTAAATTTCCTATTTTGTTGATATCAAATTAACTAGAAACTAAAAAGTGTCTCCAAGAACTCCAATTTAGTATATCTGAGGGGTCTTTAGATATAAATCAAAGTAAATCAAAAATTATATTAGAACTAGAAAGACAATATTTTCCAGTTCAACTGGTATAATAGGTGACATGCCTTTGCTAGGTTATACAGTAGTTTAAAATCACAGCCAGTTTCTAAGACAAGCCCAGTGCTATTTGTAGTGTACTGTCCAGCTCTGCTCAGAAAATTATTCCAGTAAATAGCTTTGTTTGTTTGTTTGTTTGTTTTTTGTTTTTTTGGGTCACACCTGGTGACACTCAGGGGTTAGTTACTCCTGGCTATGCATTCAATCGCTCCTGGCTTGAGGGACCATATGGGACTCCAGGAAATCAAACTGCAGTCAGTCCTAGGTCAACTGCCTGCAAGGAAAAGGCCCTACTTTTATTCTCTGACCCAATTCAATAATGAATCAGAAGTATTCAGATGCTTTGGGTCTGGAATCACTTAATGTTTAAAGCCATAAAACTGTGAGTAATAGAATGACTCAAAGAAGTTCATTTGTTACAGATACTCTTCCATTTATAATTTTAAAATATTTGAGTTTTGTTTATAAGCTGTAATAATCTTAATTCTTTTTTTTTTGGGGGGGGGGTTCACACCTGGCAGTGCTCAGGGGTTACTCCTGGCTCCACGCTCAGAAATCGCTGCTGGCATGCTCAGGGGACCATATGGGACACCAGGATTCGAACCAATGACCTTCTGCATGAAAGGCAAACGCCTTACCTCCATGCTATCTCTCCGGCCCCATCTTTATTCTTAGGTAACTTAGAATTGTAGCCATTTAAATAAACTATTTTAACAATATAGCTATGCTATATATATACATATATATATTATCAAAGACTAGAATGTTGTGTATGCCAAACAGATACTATAAAATATTGCTGGTACAAATTTTCCCTAAATACCAACTACAGAAATTTGGTGATTCAGATTAGCAGAATGTAGGATTAAAAAGAAAATTTTAATCAGAACATTACTAAAGACCAAGAAATAGTAGAGCAGGTAAGATGCTGGAAAGTTATTCATAAAAACAGAGCCATAAGAGAGCTAGGAGCAAGCCAATTGAGATATAAAAAAAGAAAAAAAGAAAAAAAAGAACAGGACAAAATGTTCATTCTAAGTATTTAACTAAATCATTTATTTAAAATTTTATACCCGGTTGGTGAAAGGAGGAAAATAAATAAATAAGTTTTTATACCCAAATATTTATTTTAAACATTTATTTTCATATTTATTTATAATATTGATTTATTGCATGTGGCTGACTCTATTTTAAATCTCCAGTACCACTTATGGTCTCCTGAGAACCACCAAATGTTGCTTTTGAGCACAAAGCCAGAAATAGCCCCTGCGCAGTGCTGGGTATGGCCCAAACATCCCTGCCAAAATGTGATTAGAGAGATAGTTCAGCAAGTTAGAACATATGCTTTGTATGCAGGAGGTCTAACTTAGATCCCCAGAACTACACAAGGGCCCTTGAACACCACTAGGAGTGAGTGACCCCTTAGCACCAGGAGAATAGACCCTGAGCACCACAAAAGTAAAACCAATGAAACAATTCACCAAATGGTAAGCTTCAGATTTGTACAAGCCATCTGTTACCCAAAGCATTATGTAAAGTCAATGCAAACCATATCAAATTCCCACTGGAATTCTTCAAGAAGTTAGAATAAATGTGTTAAAATTTCTATGAAATCAAAAATCTTCCCAAGGAGACAAAACCATTCTGAGAAAGAGAGAGCGAGAGAGAGAGAGAGAGAGAGAGAGAGAGAGAGAAGGCACTGCATTTTCTGACATAAAATTGTACTATAAAGACATAGAATAAAATTAGTTTGGTTCTAGAAATCAAAATATACTTTCATATAGGGTAAAAACAAGAGGCTGGAACCATGGTCAGTTAATTAATGATAAAGGAACTGGAGAGATAGTATAGCAGGTATATTGATAGTATAGCAAATATAGCTTCCCTAGCACAGAGATAAATCTGGTTCTATACCCAGCATTGCATTTATTCCCCTAAGCACCACTAGGTGCTCCATCCCTGAGTATATATAACCAGAAAGAAGCCTGAACACAGTCATGAGTTGTCAGTGTCAGGTTTCATTTCCAATGGACAGTGACTATTTTCTTACTTTGTTTCCTTATACTCTCATATGAGCAAGATCATCTGGTATTTATCTTTTTTGTTCTGACTCACTTTACTTATTATGATACCTCCAGTTTATCTATAGTGGAGTAAAGGGTATAAATAGTAAAATTCAATTTATCAATTCTCATAGCTGAGTAGTATTCCATTGTTTGTGAATCTTATAATTTCTTTACCTGAGGTCTTGAGGTTTTGTTTGTTTACTATTCATGGTAATTTAGATGACATGGTTACTTAGTGTTAAAAATTTGATTGAGCGCATAGCCAGGAGTAACCCCTGAGAGTCACCAGTGTGGAGAAAAAAAGAGGAAAAAAAAACTAATAGAAAGCACACCTTTTCATGTTAATCAGTTCTATAAAAAGCAAAATGTTCAATCTTGAACTCCAGACAATCATGACAATGATATTTCTGTACATATATTTTTTCAGATTCTGAATTAAGCACTTTAAAGATATTTTATGTACTATTTGACTACTTAAAATAAAAATAATTGCAACATAAAAAAATCAGCACATTTACCTGGTTTTTTACCAAAATGGTAATCAAGGTCCTGGAGCAATAGCACAGCAGGTAGGATATTTGCTTTGTACATGGTCAATCCAGTTTTGATCCTTGGTATCCCATAGCCCCAAGCTCACCAGGAGTAATTTCTGAGTACCCATGAGCACTGTCCTGTATTGTCCCAAAACAAACAAGATGGTAATCAAACTAAATGTGACTAGAGACTGCATTTCAAAAACAAAGAGAAAAGCAGAAAGATTTCATTGTAGCACTGAGGTTAGTGAAGGAAAATGTGATATCAAAATCAAAGCAATATAGCTATGGGACCTGAGCTAAAGATATCACTGCTAGTAGGATACACACCTGTCCATAATGAAGAATTTGCCTAGTGCCTTTCTCAAAATAGATTTTCTTTGAGCTTCAATCCTGAACTGTGCTGTGTCCTTGAGGACATCCCAGATGGCCTACTTTCACTTGTGAATCCCAGACTAAATACTAATCTTTTCCTTCACCTGTTAGAGGACAATTTAAATTCGCCTTATTGATTGTGTAACTAGATGTGCATTAATACATATTTTATAGTCCCTGGCCTCTGAGAGCATGAGAAGCATCTGAAGAATGAAATCAATGCAGAGTAATGCTGGTCAGGGGCTATGTTTTAAATTACTAGTGCACCATTGGTTGAGTTTCTAGTTTTCAAATTCTCTGTGCTACAAAGAAGAAAATCACATGCAATATTGAACCACTGTTGTATGCAGTCTGTGAACATAATAAATCTGAAATCAATGGGCTTAATCAATTGAATACATTTCCATCCCTTTTCTAAGATGGAATTTCAGAATCCTACTATTGCTACCTTGACTGCAATCCTACCTTACAGGTTAGAATATTTTCAAAGATAATAGCAAATTGTAACATACTTAAATTTATTTTAATATAAATTCTTTAAAATTTTTCATAGTGCAAACCACAGTGTCTAAAAAGAAAAGATAGATAAAGAGAGAGAGAAGTGAAATGCCTGCGCCGGAGGCAGGCGGGAGAGGGTGGGTTGGACTGAAACTGGAGACATTGATGGTGGGAAATGTGTACATTCTATGACTGAAACTCAAACATAAAAAATTTTGTAACTATGGTGTTTAAATAAAATAAATAAAGTAATTATTAAAAAATTGGGGATAAGAGATAAGAAGAATTTAAAAAAAAAAAGAAGGAAATACAGGGCCTGGAGAGATAGCACAGCGGAGTTTGCCTTGCAAGCAATGGATCCAGGACCTAAGGTGGTTGGTTCAAATCCTGGTGTCCCATATGGTGCCCGTGTCTGCCAGGAGCTATTTCTGAGCAGATAGCCAGGAGTAACTCCTGAGTGCTACAGGGTGTAACCCCAAAACCAAAAAAAAAAAGAAAAAGAAAAAGAAAAAGAAATACAGATGACTGAAAAAAATGTTCCATGTTTTTGGTTTTTGGGTCACACCCGGCAGTGCTCAGGGGTTACTCCTGGCTCCATGCTCAGAAATTGCTCCTGGCAGGCACGGGGGACCATATGGGGCACCGGGATTCCAACCGATGACCTTTCCATGTTATTAATTATCAGAGAGATAAAAATAAAAACTACAATGTGATATTACCTCACACCACAGAGACTGTCACACATCAAGAAGAACAAAAACAACCAGTGCTGGTTCTAATGCGGGGAGAAAGGGACTTTCATTCACTACTAGTGGGAATATAGACTGACCCAGCCTCTTTAGAAAACAATACAATCATTGCTCAAAACAACTAGAAAGTTAGCTTCCATTTGACCTTGCAATACAATTCCTGGGAATATACCTTATGGGCCCAAAAACAATGCAGAAAAGACATCTGTACTCCTATGTTCCTTGCAGCACTACTCACAATGGATAGAATCAGGACAGAACCCAAGTGCCCGATAATAGATGAGTGGCTGAAAAAAAAAAGTGATATATCTATAAAATGGTACACTATGAAGTTTTTAATTGAAATAAAATTTATTTATACCTGATTAGATGTGGAGAGTATCATACTGAGTGAAGTGAGCCAGAGAAAGAGGGTCAGACATAAAGGAATCACACTTATCTACAGAACATAAAAACAAAAACAAAACCACAATACTATAGAATATTATCTAAAGACACTGGAAATATTGTGTGGTGTAGCTAAACATACATAGCACACACCCAGTCTGCCAGGAGCGAGTTCTGAGTGCAGAACCAGGTGTAACCCCTGGGCTGGGTTTGGCCCAAAAACCAATTAATTAATCAATCAATCAATACATTTTTTAAATAATAAAAATTGTAAGAAGGAGAAATGGAAAGAGAGAAATTGAGAGAGAGAAGAAATGTGTCTGCCATAAAATCAGGCTGCGGGTAGGAGTGGGATTAAAGGAGAGTCACTGGGGTATTTGGTAGTGGGAAGTGAACAATGGTAAAAATTTGGGTATTGGAACATTGTATGATTAAAACTCAGCTATCAGGACCAGAGAGATAGCATGGAAGTAGGGCGTTTGCCTTGCATGCAGAACGACGGTGGTTCGAATCCTGGCATCCCATATGGTTCCCAGAGCCTGCCAGGAACAATTTCTGAGCTCAGAGCCAGAAGTAAACCCTGAGCACTGCCGGATGTGACCCAAAAACCAAAACACCAAAACGAAAACAAAACTCAGTTATCAACAACTTTTTGACTCTGTATCATGGTGATTTAAATAACAAATTTTAAAATATCCCATTAGAAAACTGTTTTAATTAAAGAATTTATTTTATTTATATCCATGACCTTTTTAGGGGGATAGAGGGTGGAGATTTGGACGTCAAATTGAGGGCTTCATACATGCAAGGCATGTGCTTTGCCTGAGTTACAATCTTATTCTCATTTTTATTTAAAAAAAAACTTGTAAGATCTATTATAAAATATATGATTCTGCATCCATCAGTTCAGAGAGCCTCTGCTGGCTTCCTGTTCTGTCACATCTCTTCCTAGTTCATATTCATTGAACCAGGCATTTCTTCTTTGTAAGATTTATCATCTTTATTCCTTAGTAAGAACAGTTGATAAGGAATAACTAAATGAACACATGAATATAATTCAAGTTTACCTAGAGCTGTTGCCATACATGTTCCAAATTAGGAGAGTGTGGGGTGATGCAATAGAAATAGCTGAGAATACTTTACCAGGCATGGGGGGGGGAGGGGGAGTGGACCGAAGGGAGAGGATCTGACAGCTGTTTTCAAATGTCTGAAGAACTATCAGGTTGAAGAAAGATTAGACTTATTCCACATAGCTCCAGAACACAGACAAACAGGGTGAAAGTCCAGCTTGGTAGCTTCAGTAAGGTAAGAGGAAGTGAACTAGCAACAATAGGACCTGCCTAGATATGAAGAGGGCTGTGGGTGGAGGAGGTGAGTACTCAAACAAAGGCCAGAAAAACACCTGTCAAGGGTGTTGTCACGGAAATTTCTTTTCTTTTAGAAATTGTCAGCCATTTGCACCTTTCCATGTTTCCAAGGTCTGAGAGGATCTTAAATGCAAAATTGAATTTGATCTGAACTGACCTCCAGTTCAGACAGACATGAATTCTACTCTGGTGATGCTTGACAAACACCAGTGCCTTCAGAAAGACATCTGCAGTTGTGGGTGGCCATTGGTGCGAGTTAAGAGGGCTGGGAAAGCCAGCATTCCACTAGTGGGAGGGATGTGCAGCTGCCATGATGACTAAACAGCAGGGAATACTCCAGAGCAGAAGGGACTGATTGTAGGACCAGGCCCTGAATACCCAGCAGACTGTCCCGTTCCTTCATTGCTGCCCCACAGCATGTACACACACACACACACACACACACACACACACACACACACACACACACACACACACACAGTTCTACCTGAGAAGCTGCTGAGAGCTGTCCTTACTCCTGTGTTTAAGCTCCCCTTATGCTGAAGGGTAAGCACCTTGCCAGCTCCTCCTGGAGCCATTTATGAAAGAAATACTGAGAGAGAAGACAACAAGTCATATTTAAACACACTTATCAATCTTAAATTCACAGAAAAAACAACCTTGAAAATCTAAATCTGTTGAAAAGTAAGACCCCTGGCCTGAAAACTAAGATCAAAGGACACCAATATATGAATATGGATGAAGGTGAGCTTGCAAAAATGTTATTATTTTTATTTTTATCAGGCCTAAGCCAGTTATTTTCATGTGAATTTGTGCAATATGAGTGCCAAGCTATTTGGATATGTTAGAATACAGCCTATTTTCTGAATAACTCAATTCAGTAAATATATGGTAATGTTATCATTTCAGGATAATGTGTCATTTATAATTCAAACTTCATCCCTTCCTCCCTTCTTTACTTTTTTTTTCTAATAATGGGCTAACCTGATAGTACTGCTGGTTACTCACAGCTTTCTGCACAGGGGAATAGTATTTAGCAGTGCTCAGGAAACAATGTGGTGGATAGGGATCAAACCCAGAGATTTTGTATGAAAGGTATGCACTTAGCTCACTACTTTATTTCTCATTCCATTTATTCTTCTGTATATAATTTGATAATTTGGTAATCCAATCATCAAATATTTATTAAGAACTTTCTATGTGGAGCTGGGAGCTTCAGCAGGCAATACTGGGAACAGCATGGCTCCAAGCTGTAGGCTTTTTGGACAAGCTTAGGGGGAAATGCGGCCTCTGGCTGCCTCCCACAGCCTTCTCTCTCCTTCCTCCCAGACCCCAGGGTGCCAGCAAAGTGGATACCAGAGAGCAGTTTAGAGGGGACACCAGGCCTCCCCCATCCTGCACCGGGGAAGGGGACTGGTGAATTTCTGGCTTTTAGCATAAGGATCCAAACACCTCTCTGGGAGCCGGAAGTTTCAGCAAGCAACACAGGGAACAGCATGGCTCCATGCTATAGACTTTTTCACTAAACTTAGCGGAAGATGTGGCCTCCGGCTGCCCCCCACAGCCTTCTCTCTCCTTCACCAGATGGGTGGATTGGGGGAGAGAACTGGTGAACTTTCCTTCCCACTAATCCTCATTCACAAACCGCGTGGGGGGCTATTGTCCCTGCAGGTAAAATTTATATAGATTTATAGGATATCATATAGTTTAATACTCTTTGCATTATACAGTATAGTTAAAATAGTATATCATATGTGTTCATCTATGTTTGCAATATACAGAATGCCTAGGCTCATTTCTAGTCCTTTACACTCAGTCCCACTGTCTATTACCCCACATGTAACCATTTTTACTCTCAGTTCTTCTCTCCTTATGATTATCATCCTCTCTTAAGCTAATTGCCAGACAACTCCCAAAAAGAAAAAATAGATTCTCAGCCTGAGAAGAAACCAAAACTCTGTTCCTATCAATCTATTATCAACGGACTGCTATCCTCCAACTCTCTTCACTGGGTACCTGTACTTGCTACTATAATCTATTTCCGAGATGCCCCCACTCAAAGACATTTCCTAATACAGGAGTGCTGAGAGTTGTTTACAGACTCCAGGTGGCCAAAATCATATACCAAAGTGGTGTTCTGGAAACAACACCCTCCTTTCCCTCCCCCACTATTTCTAAAACATAAAAGCTACATGTGTATCTCCTTTGTATATTTTAGATGTACTCCCTTAACATCTATAACTCCTTTTGAAAAACCTCTTATATAGTGACAATTTTGCCCACTGGTTTTTTGTTTGTTTGTTCGCTTTTTCCTCTTTGAGATCTGTTCAATAAGTTCAATGCTGGTAGAAGAGTATCTCTGTATAGAATTCATGTTTGAACCAAGTTATGGGGAATGTTGGACTTTATTCATCGGCCCTCAGATGCACCAACAATACCTTGTGTCATTGTTTCTCTTTTGCATAGGCACATTAAAATGGGAAAGTATTACACATGCAAACAAGTTCTTATCTAATAGAGATGGGAACACAAATTTGGTAATGCAGTTAGGCCTTATATCCTGAACATTAGCATAATGATTTGGCTTAGGCTTCAGAAGAATGGGCATCGCCCCTGAACAATGGATACCGTCTATTGAAACAACCACAATTGTCTATAGCATTACCAGGATCCAAACCTCTACCAGGGAAGACCTACCACTGCTCTGGCATTGGCTTACTCCAAAGAGTGCTTTCAACACCCAGACGACTCAGCAACAGCCTGCTTGCATGGCAGATCGCTCCACATCTAATGGTGTGCTGAAACTAGAGGATGCTCCACATCAGCCTGACTTCGATGAAAGAAATGCATAGAATCCAGAATCTTTAAATATAGGGACCTGATACCAACAACAGCTAAAGTGTGAAAAAGTTTCACCCAGACCATGGAGAATGACTCAGGGGTTGAACAGACTGGTATGCCTGGAGCCCAGAGTCGGTCTTATGCTAATGAATTTCTGGGGTGAGGCCTTCTTGTAATCAGGCCAAGGATTTTTTTTTTCCATTTTCCCCATATTTTGCTGGGCCTATGTGCACAACGGCAATTGCCACTTTCACACCTTTACTACTGTATTTTTTTTAACACTTATCCTTTAAGAAAGAAATAACAGCTTACTGAACTTAAAAAAATAACTATAGTAGAATGCCTGTCTTGAATACAGGCAGGGGATGGGAAGGAGGGAGGGGAGTATTGGGGGTGGGAATGCTGCACTGGTAAAGGAGGATGTACTGTGTGTGACTAAAACCCAACCATAATCATGTTTGTATTCATGGTGCTAAAATAAAAAATTTAGTAAAAGAAAAGAACTTACTACATCACATCACTGTGCTAGGTACCAATTACACATACTATGAAGATCATTGACAGTGGAAGGAAAGGCTTTTCTGAAGAAAAGACAGTCCATTGAGAAATTGGGCCTGAGGAGTAGTTCAAAGGGCTAGGGACTACTTGTTATGGGGGAGACAGGATTGATCCCTGGCAATGCACAGTCCCACATTCTCAGCAAAGGTGTGCCCCAAAAATGCTGGAGTAAGAAATAATGCAATTCTTTCAAGGAAAGGAAAAAGGGACCAGAGAGATACAGGGATTAAGGATTAAGGCCTTGCCCTTCCTTTGTGTTGTCTATAGAGGTGGCCACAGTCTCCTGCTAGAAGTTACCAGAGTTACCCTCACAACCCTACTGAAGTCCAAGATTATCTAAAAGAAGATCAAGAAGTTCATCAGGCACCAGTTCAATCTTTATGTCAAGTTTAAGAAGAACTGACAGAAGTCCACAGTGTGCCAAA
>PVKC010038660.1:0-12711 GCA_004027635.1 Crocidura indochinensis
ATGTTCTCTGGTGATAACTTCAAAGTTCAGTATGGTGACAGGTGTGTCTCAAGGGTAAAGGACATGTATTATACATATGATATCTGGTACCATCAGGAAAAATGGAGAATAGGGCAGTAAAATTAGATAGGTTGAGAAGAAGCCAGAATTGGGGGATAAAGTAAATACAGTCTAAGATTAAAAAGTCACTCAAAGTTCACTTTAGAAACCAAAATTATATATAAACAACCAAAATGCATATACTAAAAAACTAGGTCATTTCATTGAGACCACATCTAAAGCTACTGACCCTCTGCTCACTACCATACTCTACCAGGTGAGCGGCCTCTAGACTTGATCACTGCCATTTCACTGGGCCCACATCCACAGCTCCAGAAGCACACAAGCTGCGACAGCTCATCAGATTTCACATTGTTCACAATCATATTTACTATAACTGGGTAAAGTTAAGTGGAGAGAGAAGGGGACAATTCCCATTCTAATTTTTTAGAGAATATCTAGGAGCCTACTATAAAAATTCACCCACAGACAGGAGTACCACAAAACTAAGGCAGAAGACACATTAAAAGCCCAAGTTCAATTACCGAAATTGAAACACAGGAGTCATAACCAACACCAAACAGCTCAGTTAATCTTCAATTACTTTAATAACACTAGGAAGAGATTGTTAATGAGTTCAAAGAAAGTATGAGTGTTGAAATCAGAAGTCAAAAGAAACAGTGCGGGGCCGGGCGGTGGCGCTAGAGGTAAGGTGCATGCCTTGCCTGTGCTAGCTAGGAGGGACCACGATTCGATCCCCCGGTGCCCCATATGGTCCCCCAAGCCAGGAGCGACTTCTGAGCACATAGCCAGGAGTAACTGTGGCCCAAAAACCAAAAAAAAAAAAAAAAAAAACGAAACAGTGCAGTGGAGTAACAGCAGGAAAAGACCAACGTGCTCAAAGATGAGATGGAAAAAAGCCACTAGAAAAATAACACAAAGTATAAAAGTCTCAAAGGAAATGAACAGCAAAGTTTCAGGAATAGGCAACAGTTGAGGGAATTTATAGCCTTGAAACCAGTTTTGTAAGCGTTAAAGAACTTTCTTTAAAGGATAGAATAAAATTGCCAGCACTTGGCACTGAGTATGGTACACACTCTTGGCACTTACAGATACTCCGTACTAGCTAAGGAAAGGTTAAAATCATAGAGCAATAAATTATCACTTATTTTAACAGACTTATTTTATAATTCTTTTGGCCATTCTTTTAAGATCAACAACATCAAATAAATGTGTTATGTGCCTGCCAAGGGAAACTAGACACTAGTGGAGGGAAGGCCTCATTGATTGTGGAGCTAGTATTTGAAGACTATGTCTGAAAACAACTCTATAATGAACAACTTTGGAAATCACAATGTCTTTTCATAATAATAATTTTTATTTTGACCAATGTGGATTACATATCTTTCATAGTAATATTTTAGGCACATATTAACATTGAATCAGAGGAATTCCCATCACCAAAGTTGTCCTCCCTCCACTCCCGTTCCCAGCTTGCACCCTATATCCCCCCCTCCCTTATCCCTTACCCCCTGGTCTGCTAGTATAAGTGATTTCCCCGTGTCTAGCTTGTTATAGATTGGGCATCGATTCTTTTTTTTAATATAGAATGTTTCATGAATTTGCCTGTCATCCTTGAGCAGGGGCCATGCTAATCCTCTCTGTATGGTTCCAATTTTAGTATATGTGCTGCCAAAGCGAGCACGGGTAACAATTTTTTTGTTGTTGGCTTTGGATTTGTTCAACTCCAATCATTTTTGTTACTCCTTAGTGCTCATACAACTGTTTGGTCTTGGTACCCTCCATTATTTGCCCCCTCAATTTGAGAGGCGGAACAAGATGGTTTGATTTATGTGGTTCTTTTTGAAGAAAAGAAAAATAATAAAATGGGGTGTTGCTATGTAAACATTTCTAATCTTATCATGATCTGGAATTGTTATGTATAAACATTTCTGATCCTACCCTGATCGGTGTATGTAAGCATTTCTTGGGATTAGTATGTTACTGACCCTACCCTGATCGGTGTCTGTGCCCTACCCTAGGGTGTGACCTGGCATTCTGCCCCTACCCTAGGGTGGTACCTGATTCTGAAGTATAAAACAAGGATCTGTGGAAGGCAAGGGGCTTTTTTTGTTGGAATTGATGCTGAGACTTCAGACCTCAGTTCTTTCCACCGAATAAAGCTGGTATTTCCACAAGTCTGACTCTCCGTGAGATGTTTACCCGCCGATTCACCTCAGAACCGCTGGTTACTGGGTGGTAGACGCGTTCTCCGAGCTGGAGGGGAGAGAACTCATCCTCCCTACCTCCATCAGCGAACCTCTCCTGGGAACGGATTTCTACAATGGGGTATAAATCAAACAAGCCGAAAATGGGCAAAGTCCTTAGAAGCTCTCAACATCAGTTTGAGTGAAGAAAGGGAAAACAGAAGAGAAATACCACAATACAAAAAGAAAAATCAAACAAAAAAAATCCAATGAGCACAGCAGAAAATTTCCAAAAATGAACGGCAATGAATAAAAGAAAATTTATATTTTAAATAAAAATCATACGAAAAAATGAGTGTCTCCAATGAAATAGCGACTTTTGCAGGTGAAAAATGACGAAGTCAAACAAACAAACAAATCCAATGAGCACTACAGCAATAAAGCAATAAAGCACCACATAATCACGGTCCTGAGATAAAAACAAAATAGTGCATTAAATAAATGGAAACAACAATAACAAAACTAAAAAAAAATAAGTAAATAAATAAAAAAAGATTATTTTGTGCTTTTTTTTTTTGCATAGGCACAGTAAATACTGGGGAAATTAGAAAGGGAATTCCCTTGGACTAAGAGATACAGGGTTTTTCCACCCTTGAAGTATACTGCCATGGGAATAACTAGACTCCTTGTATGTTCATTTACTCTCCCCTAGGTCCTTTGGTGGTGTATGGAAGACTTCTGCTCCGTCATGGGTGATAAAATCAGACCTCTGTATCTAGAGATCTCGGTATTTATACAGGTCAAGGAATGAAGCTTATAATGAAGTCTTTCTTTAGGGTTCTAAGATTTCTGTTCCTTCACTGTCGTTTTAATCAGTCTTCTGTAGTTGGTAGTTTTGGTCACATAATGTCTTTTTGAAAAAGACAGAAGGGGGAAAAACCTATAGTTAAAGTACCTTAATATAAGCTATCTTGTCTTTTTGTCACCATTAACCATTTCATTTTCTCTGCCCAAAGCTATAATCTACATTAATTCTAATGTAACTCAATGAAGTCGCCAGAGTAACAGATGACCCTGGGTGTCATGGGCTGAACTTGGAGAAAAGCATCCTTTATCCAATGTTCTTGTACAAATAACTGAAACAGACTAAAGGAAATAACATCTAAAGTTCCTTTCCAAATTAAATAAAAGAAAATACGATACAGGACTAAATACAATTCAGTTTAATCTACCTTTCTTTCCTACCAATAACAATCTCAAATACTCAAGCTGCAACCATAATCTCAATTAATTGTGCTGTTATATCATGAGGCCACTAGTAACAAAATCTCATGGGGCTCCACCCCGGCCTGCAGCAAGTTGTACAAAAAGGGCCCCTTCTATCACTATTAAGCATATTATTAATGTAGACAAACCAAAAGTACTGCTATTCCCCCTGCTACTGTCCTCAGTTAATGGTCCCACAATAGAGATTGAATTTACTGGACCACAAGCTCCTGCCACCATTAACCACATCCATTCTTCTTTAACCAGAGTAATAACATCATCTGTGATGTTGTACACTGATGTTATCCTAACAACAGAATCTGAGTGGACCCTATCTGGCATGTGACTAATAAAAGTATCCTGTATCAACATTGCTACTGTATCCATAACAGACACAGACAAAAAGAAATGCTAGCTCATCTCTTCTCAAGCTAAGTTAAATGATATGCAATGTATGGACTAAATCCAACTCAACTGAACTTATCTTTCCCTCTCCCACCCTTAATACAACTCTAGTCTGCTTTAATTACAATTATAACCTCAGTGAACTGTGACATAATAGGGTCATCACACAACAGAATTTCACTGGGGACCACCTGACCAGTGAATGATACACACAATTCCTGGTTTCTAGTCTCCACTTGCCAACCAGGTAAAGGATAGTATTAAGACAAACCTTACCAAAAGCTACCATTACCCCAAGGCTGCCATTAGCCATTCACTTCACTCGTATGGTAGCCACAGCTATAACTGCACTTAATTGTAATGTAATCAAATGAGGTCACCCTAGCAACAGAATTGCATTGGGCATCCCCTGGTCAGTGATGAAGCTAGGAAAAGTCTTCTTTAACCCATCACTCCACAGTACTTACTGCTGATGTAAACAGACCAGAGCTTGGGGTTTCTTGCCTCCCTCTAACTCAAATTATGAACATGAAAAATAGTGATTAAAACCAGTTAACAACAAGCTATCTTTTTTTCTTACCATAATTAACCATTTCAACTTTACTCTAGGTCAACCTGCAACTTGTGATAAATTGAGGTGAATCTATCAATGAACTCCAGTGGGAATCACCTGGCCTCCAGGTCAGCTGGAGGGAAAGGGTACTTTAGTGATCATTACTGTGCATGTCCCTGAGAGCCAGCCCGACCAAATATCATAAGGTCTGGCATCCCCTTTCCAGCCTGAATGCATGTGTAGAATATAGTAATGAATTACAACTTCATGAAAATTATCCCTTTCACTAATCGATGACAATTTCAAATTTGCTCCAAGGAGAGTACCAGCCTCAGAAATTTACATTGAAGGACAGCGAGGTTATGCTAGAAAAAGAATCACACCGGGTTCCAGGTATCAGGTGAAAGTATTCTTTCCTTCCCTGGGTTTAACCTCTCTTTCCACATAAGCTAATGGACAGATAAGAGTGATACTATTTAATTGAACACATTATTGTGCCTCTTGCCACCATTAACTATTTATACATTTGGTGGGTTCTTTTGGGGCCTCATTAGGTACTTCTCAGGACTTACTCCTGGCCTTATGCTCAGAGACCACTCCTGGTAGGGTCAGGGGACCATGCGGAGTGCTGTGGATAAAATCTGGGTGGGCCATGTGCAAAAGTAAGCACGTTACACATGGTACCACACTCTGGCTAACCGTTTTAAGTAATTATGGTCAAGTTAGAGGGAGAACTCAATTAACTGAGATGGGAAAAATGAGGGTTCTCCTAGCAACAAAATCTCAGTGAAGAAAGAACATTTATCTATTCCAATAGGACTGCAAACACTATTGGCACAACTTGACTGAAACACTAATATTATTTCCAGGACATTTCCCCTACTAACTAGTGGACAGTTGAAGGTTCTCAAACACAGTATCCTTGTTCTTTACTGGGAACAAGGAGATATCAGAAAAGCAAGCACAGTTCCACATCTCATCTAACTGAATAGGTTTTTTGGGGGTGGGTTGGTGGAAACCCTGTATATTTTTGTATATATTTTTAATAATCACTTTAAGCACTGTTATAGACATGTTGGTAGTTGGGTTTCAGTCATCAAATAAACACCAATCCTTCACCAGGGTGACCTTCCTTTCACTAATGTTGCCCATTTCCCTCTCTTCCTTACTCCCTGCCAGTCTTTGGGACAAACATTACACATCTCTCTCATTATCATTGTCATGGTAGTTGTTAGTGCAGTTAGTACTCTAACTGCCACCACTCTTGATGGTAAGCATCACATCATGGGCTGGTCCTTCCAGTCCTCATCTCTACTGTCGTTGGATATTATTGCCATACTGTCCTTTGTTTTCTTATATCCCACAGATAAGTGAGACTATTCTGTGTGTATCTCTGTCCCTCTGACCCTTTCACTCAGCCTAATAGTCTCCATGTCCATCCATATATAAAATTTCATGACTTCATTTTTCCTAACAGCTGCATAGTATTCTACTGTATAGATGTACCACAATTTCTTTAGCCACTAATCTGTTGTCAAGCATCTGGGTTGTTTCAGATTCTGGGTATTGTAACTAGTGCTGAAATAAACACAGGACTGCAGAGGGCATTTGTGTATTGTCTTTTTATGTTCCTAGGGTTTGGGAATACCATGTTTTGTTTCCACTTCACAACACTGAAACTGGGAAGCAGGACTAGACATTCAGATACCTTAAATGAAAACTCTTGGGGCCCGGGAGATAGTATGGAGGTAAGGCGTTTGCCTTTCATGCAAAAAGGTCATCGGTTCGAATCCCGGTGCCCCATATGGTCCCCCGTGCCTGCCAGGAGCAATTTCTGAGCATGGAGACAGGAGTAACCCCTGAGCACTGCTGGGTGGGACCCAAAAAACAAAAAAAAAAAAAAAAAGAAAACTCTTTCCTTAGATCACCTTCTATTCTTTTTTCCTAAGCCTGACCTTTTCAGAAGGGGATACTGGTTCATACCCAAGAATGCTTAGGAGCCATTTTCTTTATGGAAAACAATATGGATATTCCTCAAAAAAACTAGAAAATTGAACTTCCCAGCAATACCACCCTGGAAATATACTCCTAGGATCCAAAAATGCAATGCCGAAAAGCCCTTTGCACTATGTTCATTGTACTGTTCACATCTCAATGTCTGCGAACAGATGAGTGTCTAAAGAAACTGGTACATCTACGCAATGGAATACTGCAATGTAGCTGCAAGGAAAAAGGAAATTGTGAAACTTGTTTACATATGGATAGATATGCTGACTAAAATGTTGACTAAAATGAATTCAGAGGGAGGAGGACAGGCACAGTATGATATCCCTCATCTACAGAATAAAAACTACCATGTATGTGAATAATACCCAAAGACAATGGGAATGATGGGGGTAGGGCAGTTAGGGTAAGGAGATCACTATGAAGACAGCAGTTGCAAATGATCGCTCTGGATAAGAATGGGGTCCTGCAAAGAAGTAAAGCGAAGTGCATGATACACCCTGTGTCAATACTGAAAACCACAGTGCTTGAAAGGGGGAAGAGAGAAGTGTCTGCCACAGAGATAGTATAGGGGGAGATGGGGGGAGGTTAACTGGGAAAATTAGGGGTAGGAAGTGAACACTGGTGAAGGGAAGGGTATTGGAACATTCCATGATTGAAATGATTCACAGCTTTTTAACTCTGCAGTTCAGTGATTTAATAATAAAAAATAAGATGGGAAAACATCTAGTTTCCTCCTTACTATCTCCAACACTTAAGTTCTCAAACAACTGTTAGGGTGTGGATAAATCACAAACAATAGGTTTTTGCTAATATATCATTTCTCCAGAGACTCTCTTGGTCACAGACACCAATGACACTTAAGCTGGTGAGTAACGAAAGCACGTTGAGAAATGAAGCTTTACCTATCTGTGCAGGACTTAATACTCACCAACAGCTTTTCCACAAGTGACCATAAAGATTTCTTGTAACAGCAATTCTTCTATGTACCCTAATTTTATCTCTGTGAAACTAATTTTCCTAATTCTTTCCCAAAGGCCTGGTGGGAAACTAGTTCATCTCTTACTCTAATATTCAAAGACAGAGGTCAGAGGAAAAACCAGGGGTGGCTTTCAGAGGATGAGACCCTAGTTAGAACAGCTTGCCAGACAGGACACCAAGGGACTGGTGCACGCTAGGCAGGGCAGGGTCCTAATTCTCCGGCACTTCACGTGCTGCCATTGGAAACTCACCTCGACTTCATCACTCTCGTTGATATCTTTATTATAGCCAACAGGTGGAGGAAATCTCACATCATGGAATGGAATCTGCCTCTCTGGCTGCCAACTGCAAACAAGCAAACATACAAGTCAATATGTTTTTCCTTCTCAACATAAACGCCAAAGTTTCCATTAACCTGGGTTAAGTAGGTCCTTGGATTTGTCTAGTTTAGAACGAGGAAATGCTTTGACATGGCCAGTGTTCTGTGGAATGAGGCATAATGGCAATAACCAAGGCATCTCAACAAAGTCTGCATGCAGCACAGCAGCCTGGTAGAGACTTGTGGACTATGTCTCCAAGCACAACAGAGCAATGATGCTCAAAACAAGTCTTTCGTCCAATCATCTGCGGCCTCAAAGAATCGAAACCATAAGGCAACAGCAGCAATCTCTTCCGAGGCACAAACTAAATGTTAGTATCAGTGTTAGTGAAGTCACCATATTGTTTTGCACTTGCAAATGCGTTTGAATCACATTCCAACTCCCACAGAAACTTGGTCCTAAGTGCCCTCTAATTCCCAAGCAAAACGGGACAGTCAGCACATTCGCAGTCCACAACTCACTTTTCCCCCTTTACATCTGAGATCCCACGAGGAGTCAGCTCTTGGCATGGACAGCGGGCTGTTGGTCAGTACGATGCACCAGCTGGGCACAGAAACCCAGTGGAAACAGCCTATGTGGCTTTAGCAAGTTGTCTACGTTTTTTTTAATTGGAAATGAAATGGGACAATCTTGAAAAGCACCAAATTATTCCTTCATTCCCACAATTATATAAGGCAAATTCCCCCCCTCCTCAAAAAATTAAGCAAATAAAGAAATCACACACAAAAACAAAACAAAACAAAACAAAACCGTGAAATATGGGCCAGAAAGAGGGCTCAAAAAGCACATGCTTTGTCAACAGGAGGCCTGGGCTCTCTCCCTGGTAACACTAGGTCTCTTCCCGTGCCCCTAAATAAGCCACTAAAGATTTCAACTACTATTAGTCATTTCTGGATTTTTTTTTGCTAAAGAATCTTTTATCACTGGGTTCCAATAACTTGTTTTAGTTTTCTAAAAGCTGCCATTTAAGAGCACAGAACTGATGGCACTCTACATATTAGATGGAACCTTTCTGTAAAAGTTACACATACTTGGAAATATCAAACTAAAAAAGAAAACTACCTTGGGCAAGAGCATACAGGAGTTAAGATGCTTGTAAACCACTCACCCTGGTTCTAATCCCCAGCACCACAAAGGGCCTCCTGAGCACTGCCAAAGGTTACCACTAAGCATAGAGCAAGAAACATTCTTAGAGACTGTGATTTGTGGCTCGGCGCCCCTACCACCCCAAATCAAAACAAAACAAAATTGAATCCTGTCTTCACTTCAGAAAAGCCAAATGATTCACTGAAAATCAGTGACTATTAACATGTTATAAATTCATTGCTCAATTTGATTTACTTGAGGCACACTAGTCAGTGCTCAAGGAGTCACGTGTGGTACAGGCTGCCTGATCCCTGGTACTTTCCTTCACACTCTCCTCAATTTCCTAAAGCACAGTACATAATGAAATTATCTTGATTCTGAACTCTTTAATGTGTAGAACTGAACATCCCAATACTGTCTTTTTAAAAATGTATAAAAAGAACATGGAAAATAAGCTGGTTCTATAGTAAGCAAACTTTATGGCTGAAAGCAAAAAAAAAAAAAAAAAGGATAAATGTAGTCTGAAGTACTTTAAAATATGTTTTTTGAAAAAAGAGAAGGACCAAAACAGACAGAGCATTTGGGTACGGACCAATCAAATGTTAGCAATGTGCTCTAACCCAGTGTTGAGTCTCAAACATATGTCACTAATAATTAGAAAAGTGGTTGTAATACTTCAAATTCCCACGATGAAAGTTTTTTAACTAGTATTTTCTTATTTTAGGCAATGGGTTTCACGCATAGAAGCCTCACTCCCACTACTGTCCCAGTATTTTACAACCCCATCATTCTAATGACCAAAGAATTTGGTGACCTTTGGGCCTTTGTTATTTCCTTGCTGTGTCTCTTTCTATCCCACACATGAGGGAGATATTTTATTCTGTATCTGTCCCTCTGCTCTGGACTCATTTCACTCAGCATGATATTCCCTAAATCCAAAGGATAAGTTTAAAGAGAAAATTATGCCAACATGATCCAGGAAACAATTAAAAGGTTCGAAGATATCCTAAGCTTAAATTGAGAGAGTGGTTACTGCACTAAAAATCAGATAATCAAAATCTGTGAGCAATAGTGTATAAATTAGATACATTCTTAAATGCACAGAGAAAATGAGGATTTGTTTACTGCTTTAAAAACTAGATCAAAGACTGGACCAGAGCACTGAGTAAGTTTGCCTAGCATATGCTCAACTCAGGTTTGACCTCTGGTCCCCAGAGCACCACCAGGAGTGATTTCTTACTGCTGACAGGAGTAACCCAGGCACTGTTAGGTAGCCAAAAAAAGACCATAGAGGAGTAGCTAAGAATCAATTAGCAGATAGAAGAGATTCCTCCCTTTAGAGAAAGTAGTGTTTAACTACTGAAGGAAGGAAGCAAATCAGTAAAATTAGAAAAAAAAACTATCACTCTCCAAATGATCAAAGATGCCTCTAAGAGACAAATTATGAAATTGTTAACTGAATATAATGAGGTAGATATTTTGTTATTTATAAGTACTATAAATTCAGATTGTTATTATAAAGCACAGAACAGAGGTAGGTACTCTAAATCCATTCATCTTTGACCCTCAGAAAGTTCTAGTACCTGAAAATACTACTTTATCTATGAGCAGATTTACATAAGATAATTGTCTAATTACAGTGCGACTAGGTCAGGTATTATTATTTTCATACTTAGGGAGATACAATTCACACTATACAAACCATCCAATTAAGTCAATGGACAATTCGTGGTTTTTAGCTACATCTGCTGATATGTGAGACTGTCAACAGTCAACTTTAGAATGGAGTGTTGCCGTCACCTCAAAGAAACCCCACACTATTACTCTGGGTCCCCTACTCCCAGTTTCAGCAACAATTCATCGATTCTCCCCACAGATATGGAACTTGCTTTGATAGATCATCAATGTTCTTGTTACATTAAAAGCCGAAACATCCTGATGAGATTTTTTTCAGGACAATGACCACATACATCTACACTGTGACTAAGGAGTTTGGCATTTCAAATGGCTTGACAAGTCTTTATCATCATTCAAACATTTTCATCAAGAATCTCCTTACTATGGGGCCAGGGAGATAGCATGGAGGTAAGGCGTTTGCCTTTCATGCAAAAGGTCATCGGTTCAAATCCTGGTGCCCCATATGGTCCCCCGTGCCTGCCAGGAGCAATTTCTGGGCATGGAGCCAGGAGTAACCCCTGAGCACTGCCGGGTGTGACCCAAAAACCAAAAAAAAAAAAAAAAAAAGAATATCCTTACTATAATAAAATATAGTATCGGTATTAGAATTTCATATAGCCTATGTTCCTGTATCTTTATGTATTTTAGCTACCCATCAAACAAAAGCAAAAGATGAGTTACCACTATTATTGTCTTTTCATTTTTGTTTTTGGGCCACACCTAGTGACGCTCAGGGGTTACTCCTGGCTATGCACTCAAAAATCACTTCTGGTTTGGGAGACCATATGGGACGCCAGGGGATAGAACTGTCATCCGTCTGGGTCATCTGTGTGCAAGGCAAATGACCTGCCACTGCACCACTGCTCCAACCCCAATATTACTGTCAATATATGAAATAGATATGCAAATAAACTAGTGATGAGGAAAGAACACTGTTAAGAGAAACTGCCGGACAACTGAAATAACTGATTTTATGTTTCATGTTAGTAAATTCACATTGATTCACAACTTACAAATCCCCTCATTTTCATCTTTTAACAATTACATATATTTCTAGCCAAACTTTTAATAATTAAGACAGAAGTATCAGGTTTCCTGCTCCACTTTCAAAGGTACTGAGGTAATACTGGGGTAATACTCGGCTCTTCGTAAATGCTTAGCTAGTAACCTAAGGTTATCCTGAAGCACATTCAAACTACAATTGAGTTTTTCTTAAGTGCAAAGCTAAAGATTAGCATAAAATATTAAAGAACCTAAGAAATAAAATTACAGCAAGGCACTTACTTATTCTCAAATG
Source organism: Crocidura indochinensis (assembly GCA_004027635.1). Lineage (NCBI taxonomy): Eukaryota > Metazoa > Chordata > Mammalia > Eulipotyphla > Soricidae > Crocidura > Crocidura indochinensis. The sequence goes on from PVKC010038660.1 coordinate 11,896, forward strand.
CAACCGTTATTGAATCTTCATGAACATCCTTTACAAATGCCTGCCGGAAAAAGACCACAGTTAAACTACTGTTATGTTTAAAGATCACTTTTGTTTCTAGTTCAAATTTTATAGATAGCAAATATTTTGCAAGCTTAAATGTAATTTTGTCAGTTTTTCAGGATCACCAGTCAAATATCAACTCTGTATTTTGCCACCTGTGCTGAGGCCCCAGAAAACTATTCATTTCAAACAAAACACAGCAAGTCACTTGAAACCGATCTTATTGAGCAGAAAGTTCCATTATTTACGTAAATTTTAGCCCAGAATTACTGAAAACTAATAAAGTTATCAATAGTCATAGACCTGTTGTAACTCCTAAGTCAAATTTTCAGAGAATACATGGAAAAAATGGTTAAATATAAATTCAAATATAAATTCAAACTCATATATACAGAGGTACATTAAATTTTCTCTAACAACCATATGCTGCTAATATTGCTAAGATGTTCAATTACTAGAATTTAATTAAATTCTGAATCTTGCAGGAACTTGGCGGAAAACAAAAATCAGTTAACATAAAGCAGAGGTTTAAATCTTTTCCATCTGATGACGCAACTGCTAGGAACCTGCAGAAAAACATAATAAAACTAACAGCCAAGTAATTATCAAGAATGTTTTAATCAGCAGGCCATCCGTAATTCTATGAAATTAAGGTTTGTAATAGGTGCAAGAAGAGAAACAATTAGAGGAGTAGGTTAAAGCATAAAGAAAGCAGAGAAGCTGTCTCTGAACTCACAGGAATAGGATCCAAAAGGTTTAAGCTTCTGAGTCAAA
>PVKC010038661.1:0-12735 GCA_004027635.1 Crocidura indochinensis
CAAGAAATAAATAAAAATAATTTTGAGCTGCCTTATTTTGTTCCTAATTTGATGAAAATTCCTCGCTATTTCACTCTTTCATAAGAACTAACTGATGTTTAAATATATCATTTAACTGGATACAGAAAGAATTCATCAACACGTATGCTTTAAAAAGTGCTTTTATCTGGAGCAGGTGTTCATTTTTGTGATTTTTCAAAGCCTTTTCTAATGATCTCTAATATAAGATAATTATTTCTTTAGAGTATTAGCTGCTTCATTTGATCAAATGCAATGGCGTTATTTGGTATTCTCCACTTCCCTCTCAAAGACAGCTGCTACATTTGGAATCTTTGATAGCTTTGGAAAGAGCTTGACCCATCTCAAAAAAAAAAAAATGGAACTAGTTCTGGGAATTCAGCAGGAAGATGCTCCAGGATCCTGGGAGAAACCTAGAATCAGCAGGCACCTGAAGTTCTGATAAAACTGTAACTCCACAGAAAGAAACTGGTAAGATGGGAAGCAGGCTTCCAGCAGCTTGAATCATTTAAGTTGTGCTTAGTTATCAATGCCCTATCCCTGGAGTGATCAGACAAGGGGTGAGAGGCCCCTAGAGAATAATTGCCTGTGAGAGCCCAGATGGCAGCATGATGGGCTCTGGGTTGCTTGGGTGTTGTCCAATGCAAAGGGAACCCTTTACTAGCTCTGGGAACTTGCTCTGGGAAATGCTACCTCTCTAGAAGAGAGGCCCCCAAATATAAATGTAAGAAAGTAAAAACAATCAAGGCATGGTCTATGTGGAATTTATAGTAAGACACTGACTACAACACCATGGGAAGGATCAGAGAAAGGAGTTCACAAGATGCCTGGAGAACATTCTAATATTCCATTTCTATCTCTTGAATAATACAGCAATGGCGGTGAAGGACTGAGTAAGAGAGTTAGCTGAAAGAAGCCAGGTTGGAGAGACTACTGAAGTTAAGGTGCTTGCTTTGCAAGTGACTGACCATTTAGGCTACCTGGTTTGATCCCCTGTACTATGTATATTTTCCTGAGCTCTGCCAGAAGTGATCCCAGAGCACAGAACCAGGATTGAGCCCTTACCATTTTTTTTATAAGTGCCAAAATGAATAAACAAACAAAAATAAAAGGCTAAAGTTGCCCCAACTCTTTTACCTCAATGGAAGGGACAAACTTCTCTTCTTTCTATAGATGGGTCTAAGACAAAGAGGATTCCAAGGATCAGGAATCACAACCTGGAAAAGGAGCCCCCAGCTCAATGCTTTTTCCCAATGCTTGGAACCCTCATTAATTCAACTCTCCAGTGTGACTTGGAGAATAGGACAAAGGTAGGAATATACTACTCAGATGATCTCCTTATATTTTCAGGATAACAAAGGTGTCATCAGAACAAGACTCTTTCAGTGCTCGCTTTGGCAGCACATATACTAAAATTGGAATGATACAGAGAAGATTAGCATGGCCCCTGCGCCAGGATGAACAAGACTCTTTCAGCTCTGACAGATCATTTTGCTTTAAATTTTCCAATTGACCACTTATGACCTCTGCAAAAAACTATAGGAAGCACAGGTCAGTAAGCATAGGTATAAAGAATGATCCCTAGATGGCCAAAATCTTGTCCAAATTCAACAAGTGATTAGTTTTATTGATTATTTTCATTTTCAATTCACTTTGGGGGACACTGTGTCATATTCAGGGGACTGAGCAGTGCCAGGGATCCACCCCATGGCTCCCAAATGCAAAACATACTCTCTAGCCTTCTGAATCATTTCTTCTACTACTGGTTTTATTTATTCTTATTTTCATCTGTGTTGATGTTATTATTAGTTTATTATATTAATTCCATTATTGATATTAATACATTATGATATCCCTACTAATTTGTAAGGATTGATACCAGGATTTTTTTTTCTTTCACAGAAGTATCACTTTTCCTACTTCTGTTACCATCTCCCCACAAGAAAAACATATTTCTTCATAGATTCTGGGATCTTTACTCCCTGCTCCTGCACAAGGTGAAGAATAAATTGAGAGTTTTCAAGCCTGTTCTCCCTGGGTCATCCCACAGGTTCGGAGCACATTGTTAGGGTTCAGATCATACAATTGGAGTAAAGCAAAACAAAATGTTACTCCCATCAGACACATAAGCCCCATACTGACCAGTCAGGGTTGTCTTCCAGAAGAGACAACCCTGACAAGATCACAAGTCAGATTATATAGGGAGGGGATATTGGGAGGTTCTAGCTTCTGATAATCTTTAAAATGATTGGTTGTTGTCTAGGATACCTTCCTTCCACTTCCCCATGTCCTTTCCAGATAGGATATCTGTATGGCTAGGTAGCTTGGGGTGGGGAAATTTAGATTTGAGGAAGAGAAGCCTAAGAGGTTTACAACATGTGGTCCTTTCAAAATGGCATCCCTCTGTGTTCAGAATCCAGGACCCCACATTATCATTTGTGAGATTTCTGCAGTGCCTTTGTAACAACAGTATGTATTGCTGTATATCCCAGTTGTATATATATTTGCCCTTGGCTTGGAAAAATAAAACTTTCAGGGTCCATCTCAATTAGGTGATTCTTTTTTCATATCTGGAACAATGGAAAATTATTATCCTAACAGAAGTATGAAAGAAAAAGGCATCCGTGGTCCTTTTTTATTTTATCAAAGAAAATGTATACACATTAATATCCTTCAAATAAGAGAGATATCAAAGAAAACATTCTTCCATTATTGAGACAAGCATTGAGAATTGCAGACTTTTATTTTCTTACATGAAACCCTTTGGTAAGGATTGTTTCGTGATGCTAAATAATATCAAAACATAAAAAACTTTTTATCTTGCTGAGAGTGTTTTTATCTGCAATTGAAAGGTTGCTTTGTTCAAAGCTAAGCAATGCAATACATTTTTTTGTTAGTGCCTAGGGGAAAGAGCAAACTAAAAAAATCAGAGCATTTAGAATTTGGGAAGTAGAAGGTAGCAGGAATATTAACAAATGCATTTACAGGGCCTGAGACGTATTTCATCTATACTTAAAAGCAATTTCAGTTCTTACTGATGTTTTCAAAGACTATCAGAGAAGATATAGTTCCACACCTTAAAATCCGTTGACTTTCCACTTTGCCTCCACCCCCAACCTATTTCCTGAATCTTAGACATTTTCTTGAGCTTAGATATTCATTTTCTCAATGATGGAAATACTCCCACTTCTCCCTCTAGAAGTTAGAACTTAGGCCCAGATTGATAAATGTTCCCTAGAAGGAGAGTAGGATGGATGCCTCTCACAGTCAGGGGGCTGGAAAAATTTCATAATTTGTTCTCTTCCTATCACTTTTCATAAATGCAACAGTATACTGAAGGCCAAGGTTAGGGTAGAGACCTTTGGGGAAAAAAAACCTCATAAAACCCACTTGATTTGATTTTAATCCCAACCACATCCCTCGGAATAATGAATGAAAAAGAGAAGAGGAGTCTTTTGGAAAACTGTTAATCTCCAAGGGACTTTGTTGGGGAGAGTCTGGGGATCATACCAGGAAGTCCTCTGGGATTCCTACTGGTTATGTTTTCCATCATCAGTTTTATACAAGTCAAATACCTTAACCCATGTGCTACCTCTCCATACCTCTGAAGAGCTTTTACATTCTTCATGTCCAACTACAGAAATGTCATTGTTCACTGGAAATCACTCTGACTCTCTAGTCCAGTGCTTCTCAATTATTTTCTGTCATGCCCCCCAGGAAGAAGAAAACATTTTTCGCTCCCCTCCTGCACGACGTAAATAGTATCTTTATTTAAAAAAAACTTTAACCTGCAAAACAAAAATATATAAAATAATTTGAGTTGATTTTTTAAATCAGAGGTGATGTCTGGATTAATGGCTACAATGAACACGTTTTGCAATGCATAGCTTTCGAAGCAGGGTTTGAAGCAGGACACAGCAGTTCTCAGCTCCAGAGACAAACAGAGACATAAACACGGGGCTTAGCTTGTTATGACAGTGTTTGCCCAGGTCAAACGCGCCCCCCCTTTACGGAGCCTCGTGCCTGGGGGCATGCCCCACTATTTGAGAACCACTGCTCTAGCTTCTCAAATCCTGCCATATTCAGTTTATCTGAAAATCCTAATGGCTTTATTTCAATGTAAATGCTGAATCCAACCATTTCTCTCCCTGTGTGTGTGTGTGTGTGTGTGTGTGAGAGAGAGAGAGAGAGAGAGAGAGAGAGAGAGAGAGAGAGAACATCAGATTATGCCTTAAAATAGTTCTTAAATCAATGGATCAAAACTTAACAGTTAATGTTAGAGTTCATGCCCTTAACTAGTTTATACATATAATTATTTGGTTTTTTTTTTAACAATCAGCTAGACAACGTTTTCCTGGAAGTGGCTGGTCATAAAAATTCCAGCACTACATTCATCTGAAGGATATTTCTGGTGAAGGTGAATGATTTTGCCATTCTCATCCATTCTGACTGTTTCAGGACAGTCAGTTTAACCTTCTTTCTCTTATGCTTATTCTTTTGGGGAATAATATAAGCCTTCTTCCTTTACTTAACTACCCCAGAATTTCAAAGCCAGATGATGAAGAGTGGACTCCTTTAAGATATTGTCATCAAAGTACATCCATCTTCAAGTTGTTTACTAGCAAAAATCAATCTTTGTCGATCAAGAAGAATTTCTTTATCTTAGATCCTGACCTTTACATTTTCTATTATATCTGAGGGTTCAATCTCTAGAATGATTGAAAATCCTGTAAGTATTTACAAAAACTCTTCCTCTTCACCACAGATGCCCAATTCGAATGCAGAATTCAACCACTTTTGACTTCTTATCTGTCACCCCTCAGATCCAGGCCATTACCAACACCCTCTGTTTTTTGTGGACACAGTAACAAAATGCTAACAACTTAGTGGCTTAAACCAACACAGGTTTATTATGCCTCTGTTCCAGAGACCAGAAGTTCAAAACAGATCTATCTGTCAGAAATGAATGCCAGCTAGATATCAGTGAGGCTGCTTCCATTCAGGAGACTCAAGGAATTACTCTGGACCCTGGCCTCTGGCAGCTTCCATGAACTCCCTGCATAGTCCAGCACCTGGTTTTGCTCAAGTTGCATTACTTTCTCACTTTCCCATCTCTTTTCACTGATAATAGCACACATGGTGGCACTGGTCTAACCTAAATAATCTTGACTAGTTGCCAATACACCAGCCCACTAAACTGTGTCTCACTCAGACTCTTAGCATCAAATCTTATGTTTTTATTGTCAGGAAGAAAGGGTGGGGGAGAATTATGATGTCTTTTTTTCTAAGATTTTCATCATGACAACCTTAGCCTCATTTAAATCTAATCATCTCTCAAAACCTCATTTCCATCACATTGAAGGTTAGGATATCAACTAATAAATTGGGGGGACAGAATTTAGTCTACAGAACACATATCCACTTTAGTTAGAAGATTGTTTTGACTTTAGTGTGCCAAAGAATTAAATATTGCCCCACATACATTTTTATTTGAATTGAAAACTACAGAAGGAGATCAACATATTTATATCCTATAATATCATCTCAGTCAAGTTTTAGAAACTAGCTATTCAAGAAGTCCTTTAAAAAGTTTTTGTCTCAGAAGAAACTTATATACATTTCAGAGGGAGTCTCAAGTCAACTATATAAACATGATTTTAGAATGTAGTCTTGTGGTTCACTCTGAATCTGAGAACAAGCCACAACTTGTTGATGGCCAAGAATAAAAGAAAAGTAGTTATTCAAGTTGTTTCCATGCATCTTCCCAGTATTTACTACCAAAAGTGGGACATCTCTAGGGCAGTAGGAAGGGGTATATTCTAATCAACACTGGAAGCAACCCTGTGTTCAACACAGTAGTCTCAGTGCTGTATTAAACTCCAACTCAATAGATGACTAACACAATGCTCCTATCTGATTAAGGTAATAATAGCCACAGAAATAATCAGTGGAAATGAGATGGCCTCATCACAAAGGTCAATGATTCTCCTCTCTCATTTACCTTCTCAAATCCATTCAAGATATACTATACAGGGGCTGGAGAGAGTACAGCAGTAGGCATTTGCCTTGCATGCAGCAGACCCAGGACAGACCTGGATTCGATTCCCAGCATCCCATATGGTTCCTTGAGCCTGCCAGGAGCAATTTCTGAGCACAGAGCCAGGAGTAACTCCTGAGCGATACCAAGTGTGGCCCAAACCCCCCTCAAAAGAACTACTATAAATTATAAAGCGATGGAACTAAAAGCTATATAATGCCCCCTTAGATTATAGGGTCAACAAACGAACCTAACTAAGCAATGACTACTGATTCTAGGTAACACATAGAATAGATGCAAAGACAAGAAAACAAGAAAAACACATTGAGTAGTCCATGTGAGTATTTAGCACCCCATATTCAAGGCCCAAATTGGATTCAAGGAGCACTAGTATGTGGTGATTATTCATATAAATCTATTAAAAGAAAAATAACAAAATCATTAAGGAATACATTTTCATCCTTGCTGCTCATATTATCTCTACTTTCCTTCTAACCCTTTCAGGGAGACACAAAGTCTGAAAATAAGCCAAATGGAAAGTAATCTCCAAAGAAGTTATCTTCAGGGAGATCTTTCTTCTGAGCTGTCCAGACCCTAGACAAAAGAAGAAAGAGATAGAGCCAGAGTCATACCAAGAGTCTGAGTCAGGAAAGCAAAAATCGAGACTCAAATCCAAATGCTGATACATAAGAAAGCAAGCCATGGGATGGAACAACCAAGGATTCAGAATAGAGAAGAAGCCAATTTGAAGCAAATCAAGAAGATCCTGGAAGGTTCTTCAAAATAGCACTGCAATAGTCATAGTCAACCTGAATGGACACTGGATAGTTAAATTTTAATGATCAGGAAGCTAAAAAGTCAGTGCCCTTGAACAATGGTGGTTTTTACAGTGGGAGCCTTAGGTCTAGCAGCAATGCAACTAGGTGGTAACTTAAAAGAGATGAAAACTTTCACTCTCCTCTCCAAAATCACTTAATATAAAGCTCTATAGGTGTTCCTCAACATTTATAGTAAGATAAATTCTATATACCCTAAATCAGCATTTATCTATCATATATCTACAACAAAGGTTTCAAGCAACCCTTGCTTGTCGAGTAAATCAAATATATTGAGGATTGGGGCCATGACTTTGGTTTGTTTTGTTTTTTGTTTTTTAACTCTGGACAAGTCTACTGGTGGAAAACCACCAGCTCTACAACTGCACCTCAGTGGAAATGACTTTACAAATTAAGGATAGTAATATGTAATATTGCTCCCCAGGCTGGAAACAGAGGAGAAAATGTATTTTGCAATTTTATCAAACCTCTTATATGGGTTTCATGTAGATTTGAAATGAGATTTCTTATTGGAAAGACCTTTACCAGCATCAATTGATTATAATTCTCAGGATGTTCTTTCATTTCCTCCACTCCTCCCTTTCCTCACTCCTCTACTCTCCCCTCCTCTCCTCCCAGCACACCACTCCTGAATGCCAGAGCAGAAACTATTTTTCTTTGAAATGAGTAAAAGGCACATTTTCCAGGAAAGTAGGATTCAACACACCCCAAAATGACTTCATCTATATGTGTTGTTTCATAAATGACCTGGTAGAGGTCAAGTGCAGTGCCTTTTCAACTGAAATAAAAGTTAATCCTGAACCAGCATAGAATCAGTGTTCAGTGGGGTAGCAGGCAGGTTTGCTAATTTCTTTGGGGCTTGCATTTTCATTGTCTTCTTCACATGTCAATCTGTTCCAGTGTCTTGGGCATCTCTACTGAATTTCCGTTGGGAATGAAACTATTCCCTCTTTTCTCTAGCTTGCATCCTTGATCAGTTCCTCCTGTTCTTCTCCTTTTCATACATTGTGAGAAGTCCAGGTATTGAATTACCCATTCTTAAGATTGCAGCTTGTTTATGTAAAGACCTCTTGCAGCTATCTCTAGCTACAATTGGCATTATAATTAGATGCTATTATTTGCTAAGTGTGCTTATGAATTTACCAGCGAGGCGAATTAATTACCATTTATAATATCTTAAAGCTTCCCATCATATTAAGAAGCTACTTAATTCCTTTTATCTTCTAAATCAGTTAATCCACAGCAATATGTGCTTAATAGTCTGAATAATTAGCAATTTTTTCCCAATCTTTGCTAAGATCAGCTCAACTGAGACAATCAGGGAAGGTCCCTGGGGCAGGAGCCCCACCCATTTCCTTGTTCATGGAACTCTCTCTCCCTCTCTCTCTCTTTCTCTCTCTCTCTCTCTCTCTCTCTCTCTCTCTCTCCTCTATCACTCTCTGTATCTCTGTCTCTCTCCTCTCTGTTTCTAAGTATGTCTGTCTCTCTCCTCTCTGTCTCTGTGTGTATCTGTCTGTCTGTCTCTCCTCTATCGTTCCCTCCCCCACCCCCTTTCTCATCTTCTTTTCTGGTCTTCTTGCCAGCATATGAAATAAGATATTTCTTCTCAAAAACGTTCCTGAAAGTTTTAATCTTTCTTTTGGCAATAAACGACAGAGAAGTAGAATCAATCTTACTCTTGCAAAGATAGTCTTTATGTCTAACCTTAGAGCAGAAGGAGGTTCCTGAAAAGGACCTGTAGTGGGGAACCTTACTGGCTGCACTCAATCACAAACTATTCCATTAAACAAGTGGAATGAGGATTTTCAGAAGATGCCTGCCTCTTCCTGCACCTATCAGATGGATCTATAGTCACTTCCTTCTCTTCCCCTAATGTCTCTTTCTCCCCTAAGCCTGGCACATCACAATTTTTCCAGCATTCACACAAAGATAAGTTTTGGCCCCCCAAACCCTTCAAATTTCATTTTCATTTGGAACAATTCAGTGAGTTGACTTGGGAAGTAGCTGCTCCATTTTACAAATTGTAGAAATGAAACTTTAAGAGTTCAGAGACTTCTCCAGGTAGATCTCAGACTCTACAGCTTCCTATCTATGTTTTTCTCCTTTTTGATGGAGGATATATATTTCTCCCTAGACACCTGAAAGGTCTCTAGAAAAAAAAAAGTTTCTCAAGAAGCTTCAATACTGAAATTTCTCCCTTTGGACCTGAGTTAAAGCACACTGGTCTTAGAAGGAGTAGCATAGATAGCTGAAAGGTTCTAAATGATTTTTTTCCTAAGATATCCATAGTAAACTTTCCCAATGGGCACAACTTTGGTAACTGTACAAAGGTCAATCCAGGCCCTGTGGAGCATCAGAGAAACATATTGGCAAACAATGCACATGACCTGAATTAGAAGATATCTTCAACAACAACCTCTTACTCAGATAAAACTACCTTATATTGGTGCAAACACCTAGAGACAATGATTTATTTTAGAAAGTCCTCTCTCCTTGTCACAACAAACCTCCTCTTTTTTTTGTCCCAAAACCTTTTCATTAAATGCTCAGAGAACATTAATAAAATCTGATCCCCACCCCCATCATGCCAAAAATGCTCCTGAAAATTTCACTAAAGAGGAGATACAGGCTGCTCAAAGGCATATGAAAAAAAATTTTAGCATCCCTTTTCATCAGGGAAATAAATCAAATCAACAAGATATCACCTTATACCAGTGAGAATCTAGATCCAATGACAGAGATGTGGCAAAAAAGGCACCCTAATTAATTGTTGGTGGGAATGTTTTCTGACTCAGTTTCTGAATAGAAAACACTATTGGAGCTTCCTTGTGACTTTGCAGTCCCACTTCCTGTTACCAAACCCAAAAAACCACAAGTATTCATAAAGATATTTGTGTGCTGATGCTCGCTGTAGCCCTAAATACATAGCCAGGATATGGGAATAGCTCAAATGCCCAGTGACAAATGAATGAATAAAAATTGTGAACTTGTGGCTTAGATATACAATGGAATACTATGCAACTATGAAAAGAATGAACTATTTCTTCTGCAACTTGATGGAGCTGGAATATATTAAGTGAAATAAATCAGAGGGGGGAGGGCAGATATCAGATGATATCATTAATGTGTGGTATGTAAAGAAACATAAAGAGTGAATGAGCAATATCTAATGAGGACAAACTGTCTTTTGGATTTTTTAAATAAGTTCTTTATTTAAGCACTGTGGTCACAAAATTGTTCATGATTGAGCTTCAGTCATACAATGTACACCACCCTTCACCAGTGTACCTTTCCTGCCACCAATTTCTCCATTTCCCTCTGACTTCCCTACCTGTGCCCATCTCTGAAGTAAACATTTTGCTTCTCTCTCACACTCTCTTTCTCCTTCCTTTTTTACACTATGGTTTGTACTATTGTTAATGAAGGGATGCCATTCATGTCACTTAATACCCTTTCAGCACTCAATTCTTGTCCATAGTGATCAATTCCAACTATCATTGTCATAGTAGACTTCTCTCTACTCTAACTACCATTCTTTATGACAAGCTTCCTACCATAGGCTGATCCTCCTGACCCTCATCTCCATTTTTTCTGGATATTATTACCATATTGTTTTTTATTTTTCTTATATCCGACAAATGAGTGAGAATATTCTATGTCTATCTCTTTGACTCAGCATAATAATTCCCATATCCATCCATGTATAAGAAAATTTTATGACTTGATTTTTTTTCTAGTGGCTACATAGTATTCCATTGTGTAAATGTGCCACAGTTTCTTTAGCCACTCATCTGTTGTCAGGCACCTGGATTGTTTCCTGATTCTGGCTATTGTAAATAGTACTACAATGAACATAGGAATGCATAAAGCATTTTTGTATTTTAATTTTATGTTCCTAGATTATATCTCTATAGGTGGTATTGGTGGATCATATAGGAGCTCAATTTTCAGTTTTTTAAAGAATATCCATATTGTTTTCTTGAAAGGATGGACTAGTTGGCATTTCCACCAGCTGTGAATAAGAGTTCTATTTTCCCTGCATTCATGACAGTACTGTTTTTTTCTTTTGTTGTTGTTGCTCTTTATGATATGTGCCAGATTATGTAGTCTGAGATGTTACTTCATGGTTGTTTTGATTTGCATCTTCCTGATGATTAGTGATTCAGAACATTTTTTCATGTGCCTTTTAGCCATGTGTTTTTCTTCTTTAAAAAAGTGTCTGTTCATTTCTTATCCCCATGTTTGGCTTGGGTTTGATTTTTTTTAATTAATATCTTGGTTTGATTTTTTTTTCTTGCTAGTTCTATCAGTACATTGCATATTTTATATATTAACCACTTATTTGATAGGTATTGGGTGAAGTTTCTCCCATTCCATGATTAGTCTTTTTATCCTAGTCACTGTTTCATTTGAAATGCAAAAGTTTCTATGTTTAATGTAGTTTATCCTTGCTTTCACCTGTTTGGACAGTGATGTTTCCTCATTGAAAATGCATTTAGTCTCAATGTCATGTTTTTTTTTGCCTACATTTTTCTACATTGACTATATGGCTTCGTGTCTGATATCAAGGTCTTTAATCCATCTTGATGTGGCACTAGTGCACAGTGTTAAAGAGTGGTCTGAGCTCACTTTTTTTGCCTATTTTTTACAAGTTATTCCAACACCACTTACAGAAGAGGATTTCCTTACTATACTTTGTATTTCTTATCCTTTATTAAAGATTAATTGATTGTATGTGGGGGGGTCAGTCTCAAAAACTCATAACTATTCTATTAAATAAAAACTATTTGTGAATATTTTTATTTCTTCAATTTCCTGGAAGAGCCTAAAAAGGATTAGCAGTAAGTCCTTTTTAACTGTTTGAAAGAATTCACAAGTGAATCTATCTGGACCTGGGCTTTTGTTTTGGGGAAGAATTTTGATTACCATTTTAATTTCCTCAATAGTGATAGGTCTGTTAAAATATTCCAGATTATCTTGGTTCAACCTTGGGAAGTTATAGGAGTTCAAAAATTTAACCATTTTTTCCAATTTCTCTTATTTTATGACATGAAGTTTCTCAAAGTAATCTCTGATTGCCTTTTGAATTTCTGTAGTATCTATAGTGACTTACCCCTTTTGATTTCTAATTTGGCTTATTAAGTTTCTCTTTCTTTGTGATTCTTGTTAATGGCTTACTAATCTTGTTTAGTTTTTCAAATAACCAAGTCTTGCTTTCATTACTTTTTTTGGATTGCTTATTGGGTTTCCATTTCACTAATTTCTTCTCTAAGTTTGATTATTTCCTTCTGCCTTTCTATTTTTGGTTCATTTTGTTGATAGTTTTCCAATTTTTTTCAATTTTATAAGTTTTTAAAATTAAGTTATTTATATAGGCCTTTTTTCCTTGCTCATGAATGCTTGCAAAGCTATAACATTCCCTCTCAATACTGCTTTGGCTGTGTCCCACAAATTCTGATAATTTATGTCTTAGTTCTCATTTGTTTTCAGGAATCTTTTGTTTTCCTTTTTTATTTCCTCTATGACCTAGTTGTTCAGTAGTGAGATGTTTAATTTCCAGGTGTTAGTGTATTTTTCTCTGTGTCTATTTTTAATTCGCTTCTATTTTCAATGCATAGTGATCTGAGAAGATAATTGATACAATTTCTATCCTCGATTTTTATGGAGGTATGTTTTATGGCCCAGCATATGGCCTATCTTGGAGAATTCCCATATATATTGGAGAAAAACGCATATCCAGCTTTATGGGGTTGGAGCACCATGTATATATTGTATATATATATATATCTACAAATTAGTATATATACATACACACAAATGTATATATATGTGCGTATATATACA
>PVKC010038662.1:0-12706 GCA_004027635.1 Crocidura indochinensis
GAGGGGACATTGTTGGTGGTAAAGTTACACTGGTGAAGGGGGATTTATTTTTATAACTGAAACCTAACTATAAACTTCTTTGTAATCATAGTGCTTAAATAAATATATTAAAAAATTCAATTCAATTCAATTAATATATTTAAGACCTTTGTGCTGTCACAACATAAAGCAAAATAAAATGAATCATTATACAACCAGATATATGCAAATAAGATTTTTATAAAAATTCATTTGACACATTCTAAGATTTTTTATAGCATTTATATCTCGTTTTTTAAAACTGCCAGTTAAAGTTGCTTTCAATGGAAAGAATATCTCGAGACAATTTTCTGAAGTTATGCAAAATTCTCTCATCAATGAATACTCTATTTATTGATAAGATAAGAATATGGTAACTCCATGGAGTCCAGGTTGAACCATGTCTGAACACAGAACACAGGTACTAATGTGCTGAACTTGCACAAGCCATATGTAAGCTATTAGACACAATTAGTGATTCAGATTCTAAGGAGTTTCTGTGCCCATGGCAAAAATAGAAGATATTAATTGCATTGCTTAGAATTTCAGTCTCTTCAGCTGAATGAAGTGTTTTGTGATTTCCCCAGAAGCATGAAGCTTGAAGCTGAAATGTATTTCATGACAGATTGAAAAATAGGGCAACTTTTTAAAACAAATTTGATATTCTGGAATTAAAGCAAGAAAACATTTAAACTATTTTCTTTACTTTCAGTGATACAAATAGACATTTTGAAAGAACTATATTCTTAGTATTTCAAATAATTTCATAAACATGTATTTTCCTTTTACGCAATATGGAAATGCATTAATAATAGTAATGAAAATGATCAATGACTTTATACTTTGGGATATTCAGAATGAAGCTAAGTAAGAAAAAATTACTAAATATTTTTGTATTAATTCTGTGTCCCTTACTCTAGCCACAAATAAAAATGCACGTATGAACCTGTGAAACCTGTGAATATGCGTTATTGTGTGTGCAAAGGAACTTTTAGAAGCAGACAAGGTGATGGTCCTGGACATAAATGTTTATCTTGGATTAGCTAAATGACCATAAACTAATTGCATGAGTCCTTTAAGAAAAGAATTTTCTCTAGCTGAGAAAAGAAAGAGGTGCAGAGGAAGTCAGAGATTTCAGGAGTGATATGGATAGGAACACATTTGCTGGCCTTTAATAGACATCAGAACTGCTGCATGGTCTCCAGGGATTAAGAGATGACCCAGTTGATAGCTGACAAGGAAATTAGTTTCTGGGAACAATGTACATGGATTGGAAGTAGATTTTCCTTTGAGTCTCTCAGTCACACTCTGTCAAGATTTCTGACCTACAAAACTATGAAATAATAAATCTATGCTGTTTAGGATGGTACCTTAATAGGAATAGGTTATGTCAGCAATTGATAATGAATACACAAATTCAATTGTCTATTTTCAAAATAATTTTGAGATAAATCTTAACATAAACAGAGGTATAGATCTATTCTAAGCAGAATATATATACTTATAAGCCCTTAATAGCACAACTAGCTTTGTATTAGTTGTCTTGGGACACAATGGTACTGTCAAGCTTAATACATTTTACTGTAATTTGCATTAAATTTCCTGTAGATATGTGAGAAATAATACCTCAATTAATTTTAATATAACTATATATTTTAAAATTTATTATTATTATATCTAGGGTTAGGCACCCCAGCAGTTCTCAATTTTGTGTTTAGTGTATATTCTCAGTAGCATCTGTTGGAGTATGTGTTTCCAAAGATAAATTTTTTTGAACTTTCTTATCACAGTTGATTATTCTTTTTTTTTTTTTTTTTTGGTTTTTGGGCCACACCCGGTGACGCTCAGGGGTTACTCCTGGCTATTCGCTCAGAAGTCGCTCCTGGCAGGCACGGGGGACCATAAGGGAAACCAGGGGATCGAACCGCGGTCCATCCTAGGTTAGCGCAGATAAGGCAGGCACCTTAGCTCCAGCGCCACCGCCCGGCCCCAGAGTTGATTATTCTTTGATATATTACAGCCATGTATTTTATATTTTTATATAATATTTTATTTTATTTTTATATTTTATTTTTAATTGGCTTCATGTTCTTGATCTAAAAGCTCCCCCAAAGATCAGAAGGCTGTGAATTATACAGTGGGTAAGGTATTTAACTTCTTTTTTTTTTTGGTTTTTGGGTCACACCCGGCAGTGCTCAGGGGTTACTTCTGGCTCCATGCTCAGAAATTGCTCCTGGCAGGCACGGGGGACCATATGGGGCACCAGGGTTCAAACCGATGACCTTTTGCATGAAAGGCAAACGCCTTACCTCCATGCTATCTCCCGGGCCCCAGGTATTTAACTTCTATGTGGCCATCCTAGGTTCAATATCCAGAATTCCATAGTACCCCATAAATCTCCAGATGTCTAGATCCACAGTAAATTCTGGGCACCACTGGATTTGGTCCCCGGCTTTTCCAAAAATCAAACAAAAAAAATCTTATGAGTTTTAGGGATTCCACTAGAGACTCTGATCAATTAGGACAATTGTTCAGTGTTAGAATCCAAAAATGAGATTCTAACCAAGGCTGAAGTACAGGGGATACCTCTGTTCTTCAATCAGTACCTGGGGCCTTGATAGCTATACTGTGAGAAGATCAGTGGACAATTTGGTGCTTGAAATAAACCAAAGTTCTTTTTTGCCTGCTAGGCATATGCCTAATTCTGTCCTGTTTCCTAGACCAAATTTGATTCTTTGAATGTGACACCGACAATAAATATGTGCATGCAGATATATTGATATGCATGCAAACATACATTTTACATACATATAAATACACAATTTATTATTATGTATCCATATATAGTATATAAAATGGTATCTTGTTCTCTGATTTATTTTCCCTGGGTTGAAATCTTTTAAATATTCAGGATACTAAAAATTTACATTCTCTTGACCACTTGTGAGAAGTATAATTTCTCCATACTTTCACCAGTAGTTATAATTTTTTGTTTCATCTTCCTCTCCAGATTTTCTGTTGTGTATGTAGTGATACATGATTGTGGTTCTAAAGGGAAATTTTTGTATTGGCTTAATAATTGAAGTTCTTAATATGCTTATGGGGCCATTGAAAATTTTTCTTATGAAGTTATTTCTGGCAATACTTTGTTACTTACCATAGAAATGCATCATTTTATATTCTTTTATGCTGTTGCAAACGGAAAGGCTTCAACTTTTTGGCTTATTGCATAAGCTTAAATGTGAGTTATAATTTATAGACTTGGGGGGCCGGGCGGTGGTGCTGGAGATAAGGTGTCTGCGCTAACCTAGGACGGACCAAGGTTCGATCCCCCGGTTCCCCATATGGTCCCCCGTGCCTGCCAGGAGTGACTTCTGAGCGAATAGCCAGGAGTAACCCCTGAGCGTCACCGGGTGTGGCCCCCCCAAAAATAATATATAGACTTGTGGGGAGGAGAGAAATCTGACCAAATTTAGATTAAATCAAGTAGATATGATGTGAGCACTTGTGGTACTTGTTGGGTATTAAAATATAATATTTGTAGTATTTTTCAACAAATATTTGAACATTCGACATAGACTTCAATTTAGTAGCATCTCAGCTGTATCTTGGTCTTGTATATCTCCGGACATTAAAAAAGTCTTCTATCTTCTAGATTCATATATTTTCCTCCTAGTTTGTTCCTGGATATCTTTCACTATTATTTTCATCCTAAATATTCCTGTATCCTATTTTCTGTAGCTCTTTTCTTTCTTTTTATTTTATTTTATTTTATTTATTTATTTATTTATTTTTTTGGTTTTTGCATCACACCCGGCAGTGCTCAGGGATTACTCCTGGCTCCATGCTCAGAAATTGCTCCTGTCAGGCATGGGGGACCATATGGGGCACCGGGATTCGAACCGATGACCTTTTGCATGAAAGGCAAATGCCTTACCTCCATGCTATCTCCCGGACCTCAGCTCTTTTCTTCATAATTATCTCACCTATAAATTCTATCTATTGTCCCTACCTTGAATTCTAAGACTGGACTCCTCAACTGAACCCAGACTTCATATCTGAATTGTCTTCCTGAACAGCAATCTCCAATGTGTCTCTAGGTAGAAATCCAAATAATTAAATATCTCGCCTCACTTATTTTCTTTATTTTGTGGATAAAAATTGGAAATGACTTCTGCACAATAATAAGAACAAAATTTTGGTAAGGCTTTTCATTTGTTAGACTATTTACAATGGTTAAGCAAATGGCAGAAGGTGAGAATCCACACATCAATTGATTTTTCTACTTTTTTTTCTTGTTTTAAATGTTAGTTTATTTTATGTGGTGTGTGTATGTGTGTGTGTGTGTGTGTGTGTGTGTGTGTGTGTGTGTGTGTGTGTGTGGTTTTTGGGCTACATATTGGCTGTGTTAAGAGAGTCATTCTGGGTTCTGCACTTAGGAATTATTCTTGATAGTTTTCAGGGGACCACATGAGATATCAGGAAACCCAGATCACTTTGTGCAAGGGTAGTAACCTACCTGGTGCACTAAAACTTCAGCTCCCATGCTAATTTTTAACTGGGGTTCTTCATTATCTCTTGAAAGATATTTTTGCTTTCTGTGTTAATTTCTTCCCTTTTCAAGAATGAAAATTGTCAAATTCAGTTATTTTAAAAATATATCTACACCTTCAGAAGGCTTGGCAAATATGAAACCCTAAAACCTTAGCAGTAGGATTATTTCACTGCCATCATGATTAAAATCTCCCCATGGCTTGTCTTTGGGTAGAATAATCAAGGGTTTTGGTTCGATAGAATTGTCATAGCAAATGTCAAAACTATAAGCATGAGGGAACAATGAAATATGAACAAAATGGAAATATTGACCATCGCTTCGTTCAAATTTTGTACAAAAATGAAGGAGAGTGGTACATTTGATGGAATAGCTGAAGAGTGAGAAATGAAGAAAAAATATGTTTGTTTGAGGTCAGAGGAAATTGATGTGCTTTTAGACCAAGAGAATAAATCATTCTAAAAAAAGATAGACGATGGGGAGAAAAAATATTTGACAGAGAAACACCTACTCAAGATATAAAAATATAAAATGAAGGGAGTAGGGGTGATGGGTGAAATTCACTTGAAATAAATAAGATGCTGTTTTATCTAACTCAAGAGAAACACAAAATAGAACTTTGTGTTAAGATCTTGTTATGTGTTAGACATTATGAATGCTACTCACTTAATGCTCATGGGACATACCAACTACTTCAAGAGTGAGAAATATTAATTTAAATGCTGAAAAAAATTCTACATATTGCATCAGTTACATTGTATGCCTTTTAAAGTAAAAATAGATTCAGGCCATTTTTCTATTCAGTTCTTTATTTTTGGGTTTGGGTTACACCTGGCAATGTTCAGCTATTTATCCTAGCTCTGCACTTAGGAATAGCTCCTAGCAGTGCTTATGGGACAATATTGGATGCCAGGAATGAAACCCAGGTCAGTTGCATGCTAGACAAGTGCCCACCCACTGTACTAGCATTTCAAACTCTCTACTATGTATTTCAAATCCCATCCCCCTATAATAATGGTAATTGTACTTTTGAAGTTGTCTTTAAAGCCAAGGATATTTGAACTTTAGAACTCCATTCAGCTAAGATCATTCACAGAACCAAGTCAATAGTCAGAAACAAATACACAATGAAACACAACAACATCCAAACATTAGACTCACCTGGAAAAGCATCCATGAGCTCACAGGCTAGTCAATGTGAGCCATTGTTTAAATTGACAGAGACATTAAAAGCAGTCAGTAAGCACATCAACCATCAACATCCAATAGGAACATTAAAAGTAGAGGTTGGGGGGCCCGGGAGATAGCATGGAGGTAAGGCGTTTGCCTTTCATGCTAAAGGTCATTGGTTCTAATCCCGGTGCCCCATATGGTCCCCCGTGCCTGTCAGGAGCAATTTCTGACCATGGAGCCAGGAGTAACCCCTGAGCACTGCCGGGTGTGACCCAAAAATCAAAAAATAAAAAGTAGAGGTTGGGGTATTTTATATATATAATCAGGAGGCAGTCTTAAAGTATAAAATCTGACATTTTTCTATTCTAGTTTTACCTATATTACCCTCATCATCTTAAAGATCTTAAATTGTTTTATTCATTTTTCTTAAGTGCATTTTTGGTTGCTCCATCATTTTTAGATGTTTTACCAAGAGTACTATGCTAACCTTGGGTTATTATTAGGGACACAACTTCTCCAGAGGTTTCACAAATCACTCTGAACTTATCTTCCACTTCTTTTCACAACAAATAGTGCTTCATTCAGGCAGTTGGCCTTTTATTATTTCTCTCCTCCAGTCCAGTGCTAGTTATTTTGTCAGCCTTTCACTATTTCCTTTATTAGGAATTACAGAGCTTCCTATTATTAGGTTGTGTTTCTGTTCAGATGTGACATCTCCACAGCAAGGCTTTTTATTCATTTTCTTGAAAACTACTTCTATCATAATTTACTATGATATACTCCTTTCATATCACTCTCTTGCTGTCCTTCTAATAAGCTATTTCAACTTCTGTGACACAATTCAGAATGTATGTTCTATACATTTAGACCTTTGTTTTACGTGTTCAATATGACAGGCCTCAAGCACAAGTAGAAATGAAGCAGGAAGACAGATATGGAGGCTCCTCAACATCCCTGTGATGAATCCTTGTGATTAATAAAACCAGGACTTGGGCTATTTCTTCATTGATAAGAGACTCACCTGGTGCCACAGCGGGCCAGAAAAACTAGACTCTCTACCAAGAGAACCTCCAGCAGGAACAAAGGTTAGGAAACAAACACCAAAGAAGACCATCATCTATCTCCTACAATCACCATAGCAATAGTACTCACATCAGCGTAGAAAGCCCCACATGGGGCAATTGGAAAATCCAGGAAAAGTCAATTTAGAACAAAGGAGGTATGCACATAAATTACCTGGGTATATACGTTCCTGAGCACATGTTTCTAAATCTTCCCTCTTGAGATATATACTTTCATGTCTTCATGTTCGGGCTCCACCTTTGAAGAAGTCTGAGCTCTCCTTAGCACAGTACTCTCTCTCTGCTTTCCCAGTCTCTTCCTTAATATCTTCCTAAGTATATGTTTTTACTTCACTGCTCATCTTCTGAAATTATTTTCTGTGAGGAAAGATAAGGATGGTTCCAAAAGACCAGGCTGGACTGACTTTGCTTTCCTTCCCTGAGTAAGGCCCACAATCATAGATTGTCCCAGTCACTTCTTCAGTTGTGTAGTTGTTTAGATTGAGTGTTGTAGATTCCTTTCTTGGGTCTACTACCTTTATTTTTCCCGCTACATGTAAGTCACCAGGGGACCCCCAATAGCATTAGCTATGTAGAACATGGCAGTTGCTCATTACAAACATATAGGATCAGTTCACAAGTAGGACAGTTTTTAGCTAACAAATCATACCTAAAATTAATTTTATTGCATGTAAATAAGGGAAAGTGAATTCTAGCATTGCATGATCATCTTAAAATTCTAGGATCATAGCCATGTCAGGATTTATATTTTCTTCAGAGGAGCCAGTATACGACAGAACTAACAATTTGACTTTTTGTTAATTGTTAATATGGTAATAATAGTAAAATCTAGACTAATTGTTTTATAAAGCATGTCATTAAAATATTAATGGATGAATTTTTAGGAAAAAAGAAAGACAATGAGAAATAGCTAGAAGTAATTTAAAAATCAGAATCAGTTTCACTTCAAAAACACAAAAGCAATAGCACAAATTTATATTATGGAAACAAAAATCATTCTATATAAGCTTAATTAAACATAGTTTTTCTTTTATGCACTAATATATTAATATTATTAACTATGTCACTCTGATGATATTTAGATTTAGTTTTTCCAGATGTTTCTTTATTAGGATAGAAACTGCCCTGAATAACAAAATATTGTATTGGTAATATTTATTATATTATTTGAGGTTTATAGAGACAGATGAGGCTGATGAATTGAGGAACTAGACTAGGTTATACATCTGAGGAAATCAATAAGTCCATAAACAAAATCATCATTAGGTACTAAGCATATTCCTGGAATATTTTACTGCTTAATATGCACCAAAGCATAATGAAGTTTACCTTATGGCTCTTAAAGCTTTAATAATCTTCAATTCTGGCAAAGAATAATTTGCTTAGCATATGAAAAAAAATTATTTTATTTTTCATGTGCTCGGTCTTAACATATTTGGGTGTTATTGATTATGGTAGATAAACATTGAGTCAGAAAGCAGTTTATACACAAGCACAGTGATTCTTCATTCTATTTATTGAGGGCAGGTTTGAAATTGAAATGCCATATGCTATTATGAGAAACCAGTAGTTTATGCATAAGAGCAGCCTAGACTAGTTTGCTGGAATTAATGTCATAAAAACTCTTGGAAAATCAAATGAAACTCTAAAGCGTTTTTTAATTTTTATACCTATTGTTATCCCGTATTTATTAAAAATAAATTTACTTTATAAAATTTAAAGTTATGAATAATAATCATAAAGATGGCAATATTAGATTAATGGTAATTCCTATTATGTCACTCTTTCATAAATTTAGAAAGCGAGAATATAATTAATGTTCTAGTTTTCTATTGATTTCTTGGGCTTATAAAAAGTCATAATCATATAGCTTTATAATCGGCATAAATCAGGAAAAGTTAAATCAATCTAAGAGGAACAGTAGTCAATATGATTTCATGTGAATTTTCTTTTCAAGTTTTAAAGAATTCTTAATTTTACCTAGTAGCTTAAGCATTAAATAATGTTTCCTCATGCATATATGAGGGTATTTATAAAATATGTGTTTACATTTAGTATATATATATATATACTAAATACATATATATATATATATATATGTATTATAGAGGGGCAGGGCAGAGAGTACATCAAACTAGGAGAATGAAATTTTTTCATTAAATGTAATCTCTAATTTTTTTCTTTGAGTAAATTTTTTAAGTCTTATTAATATTTATGGCTACACTTAAGAAAACTTTCTAAAATATAAAAAATTGCTGACAAATGTATTCTAGTATTGCATAGACAGACTTAATTAGACTGTGAACAATACATTATTGTTTAGTTTATACATGTATAATCTAAGTCTCATCAGTATACCTCAGTACTAAAATTCTTCTCTCCATGTTATTGATCATTTTCTTGAAATTTTTAGAAGAACTGAATGAACTTTAAAAATTGGATTTGAATATTGAGTAAAGTGCCAATGTAATGGGTAAAGCACTGGTGTTGCATATGTCTTATCTGGGCTTGATCCTCACACCCCATATGATCTATGAGCACCAGTGAGACAGGAGTGACCCCTGAGCACAAAATAGAAGAAAGACCTGAACACTTCTGGGTATAACCCATCAAAAAGTGTCTCACAAAAACTAAATACGTTTGAGTGTTAAATATAGAAGCAACTACATAATTCTTTTTTTTTTTTTTTTTTTTTTTTGGTTTTTGGGTCACATCCAGCAGTGCTCAGGGGTTACTCCTGGCTCTATGCTCAGAAATTGCCCCTGGCAGGCACAGGGGACCATATGGGATATCAGGATTCGAACCATCGTCCTTCTGCATGAAAGGCAAATACCTTACCTCCATGCTATCTCTCTGGCCGCAACTGCATAATTCTAATAATGGAGATGATATGGCAAGTCTTCCAGATATACCTGGTGCAATTTTATTGAAAAAATGAACATTGTGATGAAAGGAGAATTTCCAGAACAATAATTTGGATATGTTCTATTTTTCAGTATAAAAGATATGAACCTAGTAAGTGTGGAGGAAAAAAGAAAAAGAAATTGTGAGAAAACAAGCAAGATTAATTTGGAAAAGTATTAACTATGGGGAGAAAAGAAATAGAGCAATGATTTGACAACATGTATAAGCATTTAAGAATCTGTGACTAGACTTCTGAAATAGTTCTGTTAGGATCTGAGAACATGACAAACTGATCCTTTATAGAAAAATTATTTATTTTCTATTATAATAACATGTAATCATTCTAAATTGCATAAGATAAAAATAAATTTTATTGTTTCATTTTATTATTGTTTTTTTAAAGTGAGAAATAATTATTTTTATACATTGAAAATTATACAGAAAACTCCAAGGAGTTGTATAACATTGTTGCCCGTCTTCCCAACAATTTTTTTTAAGAAATCCTTTCAGTTCATTTCTATTTCTCCTTTTTTGAAAAATAAAATATTTAATTAAGCACCATGATTACAAGCATGTTTGTAGTTGAGTTTCAGACATAAACAGAATATCCCCTTCACCAGTGCAATATTCACACCACCAGTGCCTCCCCTCCTTCCCCACCTCTGTCTGTATTCGAAACAGGCATTCTCTATCTCTCATTCTTTAAAATTTTCATGCTAGTTATTAGTGTAGTCATTTCCCTAATAGCATTCACCACTCTTTGTGGTGAGCTTCAAATTGTGAGCCAGTCCTTCCGGCCCTTCCAGCTTTTACCTCTATTGTCTCTGGGACCTATTATAATAATAATCTTTAATTCTTCTTAAAACCCATAGATGAGTGAGACTATTTTGTGTCTATCTCTCTCCCTCTAACTTATTTCATTCAGCATAATATATTCCATGTACATACATGTATAGGAAAATTTCTTAACTTCATCTCCTGACGGCTGCATAATATTCCATATGTACCACAGTTTCTTTAGCCATTCATCTATTGAAGGGCATCTTGGTTGTTTTTGAGTCTGGCTATTGTAAATAGCGCTGCAATTAATATAGGTGTGAGAAAGGGATTTTTAAATTGTGTTTTTGTGTTCTTAGGGTATATCCTAAGGTATAACTGGATCATATGGGAGCTCAATTTTCAGTGTTTTGAGGAATCTCCATTATTGTTTTCCATAAAGGCTGGACTAGAAGACATTCTCACCAGCAGTAAATCAGAGTTCCTTTCTCTCCACATCCCTGCTAGCACTCATTTTTTCTGTTCTTTGTTATGTGTGCCAGTCTCCCTACTCTAGCTGAATTCATTCTTTCTGATGTAGGCCATACTTAATGGTATCAAGAGAGAATATTTTTTGAGTTGTATTTACCTGATAACCAATATTAATTAACACCTTCCATATAAACCTTTCCTGTCATATTTGAGGAAATGTTTATTTCTCCATTTTTCAATGCATTTTTTAAAATTAATTTTAGTTGATTATTTACTGGGTTTTAACCTCCATAGCTACTAACAGAGACTTCAGGGCAGAATAATGAATGTTTCACTTATTGAATTAGGTGAGACTTAAAACCTTAAAACCATAAAATCATAAACTCTTATGGCTTAAGGTGCTTGTTAGAATAATTGGTAGAACTTTGTTAAAAGTTAGTGGAAATCACAGGGATATCTGTAATTTGAGTCTTTGTATTGATTGGGACTATGAATTGAATTTTTCTAACAGATACAGAATTTACTTGAGAACCGATATTATGAGGAAGGTGTGAAAGATGAATAGTGTACTTAACATTTAAAAAATAATTGCTCATATTTTTGGACTATATTTTTTCTTTTTAGAATTTGTAGTTTCAGACAAATGTTACAAAAAGAGTAAGTCTTTTACAGTGTACAAATTTATGTTTCTTAATCAAGAGAGCTTCAAATCTGTATAACCAGGGTTAGGAAAACTACAGTTTTAGTATTGACCCTTTGTGTGTGGCATGCCAGGGTGTCACATTGGTATTTTTCTTTATACAACTGAAGATTAGGATCCTTATTTAAATGGAGGAAAAAGCAGTGATATCACAAAGGAAATTTTAAAGCCTTAATGAATTATGTGATTCTAGAAGTACATCCCTTAACTATTTAAATAGTAGTTGTTACAGAGTAGTGGCCCCTTTCCTGAATTTAGCATTAGTCACAGATTTCACAGATTTAAGACATGTGATCTAATAGATAAACACATGGCTGTAAACCAAGATACATGACTCAAGAAAAGTCCTAATTCCAAGTCATGTCCCTCAATGCCAATTAGAAAACTTAACAATATTGGTCTATCAGAGCTAGAACAAATGCCCCATAGAAATTAGGGAAAGGGGGCTGGAGTGGTAGCGCAGCAGTAGAGTGTTTGCCTTGTACATGGCTGACCTAGGATGGACCTTCGTTAGATCCCCAGGTGTTCCATATGGATCACCATCCAGGAGCAATTTCTGAGCTCATAGCCAGGAGTAACCCCTGAGTGTCACTGGGTTTGGACCCCAAACAAAACAAAAACAAACAAACAAACAAATTAGGAAAAGGATTCAGGTTTAGCAAAATTCAAATTTTAATCCAGCCATCAGAAGGAGGAACTCAGTAGGTGCTAACTAATAAGAAGCAGGGCTTGCTTGCTAAAGAACAGAAGTGAAGCTCTTCATACAGGTGTATAGAAGATAATGCCCCTGTATCTAACTGACCTGTTTATAGCACCAATGGCTGTGGAATGTCTAAGAATCAGGATTGCTACTCTCCATTAAAAAATTATTTTTATTAAGGAAAAACTGGTTGACAAGAGTGTAAACTTTTAAGTACTTAAAGTTTACATTGATAGCATACCACATCTACAACCTAAGGGCCAATGACCTTCCACTACAGTAATAGAGCAAGAGTCTAAGTTTTCCTTGAACACTATCATCTCGCGTTT
>PVKC010038663.1:0-12710 GCA_004027635.1 Crocidura indochinensis
TTTTTTTTTTTTTTTTTTTTTACTATAATTCAGCCTCCAACGATCTGAGGGACAGTGAACTGGCCCCCTTTTTTAAAAAGTTTGAGGTCCCCTGCTTTAGGGGGAGAAATACACCTCTACTGTGGATCACCTCCCTCCCCCCCAACATTCTGTCAGATATTCTTTCCAAGTGAAATAAATAAATATTTGCTTCTAAAGTCTTGGCTCACAGAACATTTCCCCCAGTTAAATGAAATTGAAGCAAACAGCAAAAGAAGGAACAAAGGTCTCAACTACTTCTAGAAAAACAAATTAGGCTAAATATATTCATAGTTTCCATTCAAAACAACATGCTCCTGGTGAATTTTGTTCATCTGCATCTTTTCCAAAGTGGGTGCTTCCTGGTGGGGTAGTAAGGGAGGGCAGATGTTGGCAGTGCCTCTGAAATACTAGCAGGGTTGTAACCTTGGGTATAATAGAGGGAATGATTTTTTTCCTGCTTGTTTACTTAAAGAGGTAGATTTTCCAGGGCGTACGAAATGATTTTTTTTTTTCTAAAAGAGGAAGAGGGGAAGACAAATCTCAGGGATCCTCTGGGCCACATTAAGTATTACCTTCAGTTTGTAACTGTGGTGTCCACCCCCAGAGACCCCTTTTCTATTTTCTTCCAAGTCAAACATCCAGATGCTGTGTCATAACCCTTCCTGCTCACACATACCCTTGCTGGCCTCAGAAGCTTCATGAGCAGAACTGCTCTCACTCTCTTTCTCTCTCTCTCTCTCTCTCTTTCTCTTTCTCTCTCTTCCTCCGTCCCTCCTTCCCTCTCTCTCTTTCTCTCTTTCTCTTTCTCTCTCTCCCTCCCTCCCTCTCTCTTTCTCTCCCCCCCCTCTCTCTTTCTCTCTCGGAGTTGAGGCTCTGGCCCTCCGCTTGGACTCAGATCCATGGTTCTTCCCTACAGATATATTCTTGCCCTTCCTGCCTACACCCCAATGTTTTATCCTTGGAGCCTCATCCTACCTTTGCTGGCCCTGCCCACCTGCCTTCACTGTTGGGTTCTTCTGTGCTGCTTTCTGGACTTTGAGGCTGCCCCTTGAGGGCTCCCTATGTACCAAACATTCACCTTATCTTTAGGAAGAGGAGCTTAGGGTCTAGTGGGCAAATGACAGCAGCCAAGGTGATAAGTAACTGAAAAGTCACAGAAAATCTGCTGCTAGGTTTGTTTTTCGTATTTTATTTTGGTATTTTTTGCAGAGACTCCAATCTCTGCACTCAGGAATCACTCCTGCTAGGCTCAGAAGATCAGTTGGGATGCTAGGAATTGAACCCAGGTCAGCTATATGCAAGGCAAATGCCCACCCACTCTACTATCTCTTCATCCTTCTGCTTGTAGTTCTAGGAAGTATTGCCTAATAGATGAAGGAAGAACTCTGAAGGACAGTGATGTACCCACTCTGCCCACATTGTCTCATTTCATTGTCCCTACAATTTTTTCAGTGGGCACTTTGTCTTGATTTTACAACTGAGGGGTGAAGGGTAGCAAGCTGTGGCCTAGGCCTCACAGTCAAGAGTGGCAGAGCTAATGTTTGACAGACCTACAATTCTTTCCATCCTGCCACTTTTCCTCCTGATTGAAAATGCTGGGCAGGTCTCTCGCTCCCCAGGAAACAATCTCAAAGCCCTAGTTTTCTTTCTTTCTAGTTTATTTAAGAAGTAGAGTATTGCACAGTTTAAATCGATTGGTCTGGGTCCCTCCGCAAATGTAATGTCCAGACTTCTCCTTTACCCACATATGATGTCACTCTTTTACTCTTTCTATCTAGAGTACAACTTCAGAAATGCTAACACCGAGTCTCTCTTAGACTGTACCCTAATGATTCTCTGACATAGTCTCCAGTCATGGCCACATTCATGTGGCAAGATAACTATATCTCCACTATATTACAAGAGTTTCTGGCATTCCAGCTTTCTGAATCTCTGGCTATGGCCACAGTATTCTTGTGTTAGAGTCCTGTGCTCAACACCTAGTCACTACCTGGAATTCTGAGCCTTACCTGTATCTGAATATCTGGACCCTTGCCTATATTTTGCCCTGTCTTGGCCTCTGAGGCCTTCCTGTACTTTGCCACGTGTCTGGGTATTGCAAACCTGACACTTGGGCACAATCAAAGTGAAGAGAGTTAAGAGCCGAGAGTGCCAAGAGGGGCCAAGAGTGCTAAGAGTGCCAAGATGGGCCGGAGCCTTTGTTTTATCTGCTACTATCACCCACCCCAGCCACCTCATTATCTGTTCTGACTGGATACCTTTCCGTGGTGACATTTAAAGTTCCTACTATATCATTTCCCCAACCTAGGCGTATGTATCCTAAATTCTTTTAGGGATCGAGGGATGAATGTCTATCTTCTGCAACTACTTTCTGCTGGCATGTGGGCTCTGATTTTACTTGCTTTTCTCCTGTTTACCAACTCTTGGGTCATGTTTGCAGTTTTTGAATCTCAACTCTTTCTCTAGCTCCCCCCAGGTCAGTTCATTCTCTTCCCAGCATCAAAGGCCATTGACATTTAAAATTGGCCAGAGTAAAGACATGGATGTGAGGTGTTAATACCAGCTGGAATATGCCTTGTCTGGAATGTGCATCTTTGTAGCTACTATGAGAGCCCTGACCTCTTGTGAATTCCTCTCATGAAGACTCCCACTGTCCAGTCCAATGGAATCAAGTTTACTTTACAGTCCTCCTTCCAGGTCTGATGAAAATGTATTTGTTGAGGGATAACATCTGGTAGAAGTCTCTCTTCCAAGAATGATACTGGCTTCATACAGAGTCGGGCTTCCCAGATTAAGTATAAGGCAATGGTCAGGAGAAATTTTCTTTCTTTCTTATTGCAGATTATACCAGCTAAGAGTTGCCAGGAATTCCTTCCCCATTATCCACACATCTGGATCCTTGAGAATGTTGTTTTGCAATATTGACTTTGCCTCTTTCATTTATAAGAGGGGTTTAAAGCAAGCATGAGCAGTGCTGAGGATGATATGCCGTAGAGACAAGCTCCACAAATGCCCTGAAGCCAAAGTGTGATGATTTTGGTCATCACTATAGAACCTGGCAGCGAAACTTATGTGACCTTTTTCTCACCCTCCCACAGGTCACCGATGAGGAGCCCACACCCAACCACACGGTCATGATCCAGGAGACCCTGCAGCAGGCTTCTGTGGAGCTCGCTGAGCAGCACCACCTGGTGGTGTCCTCAGATGACGTTGAAGGCATTGAAACAGTGACTGTCTACACCCAGGGTGGGGAGGCCTCCGAATTCATTGTCTATGTGCAGGAAGCCATGCAGCCTATGGAGGAGCAGGCAATGGGACAGCCAGCCCTGGAGCTCTAAAGGACATCCGGGGTCAGAAGCCCAGGGTAGTGCTGCTCGGCTGTTGGCGCTGGAGACACCCATGGCAAGAGGGCGCAGGCCAATGCTCTCCAGGGTGCCCTCGATGGTGCCCTCCTGTATGCCATGCTCTGGCAGCCAGATGGGGCTCTCCTTGACCTACGTTGGGTGGTCAAGGCGGTCAACATCACCAGCATTCCAGAACCTCTACCATGGTACAGGTACAAAACACTCTTGCCCTGTCTACTTCAAAGTAAAGACTCTGGCATTAACTCCCCAAATGTGGGCCCACTTTGTATCACCCCCATTGCTTCAAGAGTTAAACTGAGACACGCCTGCTCTCCCACATTGTCACCTTGCCACCGTTTATCAGCATTTTCCCTGCATCACACCCCAACTCCTCCATCCCTATTTGGTGCCAACTCTTCACCTGGCCTGCTTGGCAGTCTGGTGAAGAGGGATAGCCATCCTAGAGAAAGTGCCCTTACAATTTTTGAATCACCTCTGGAACAGGGATGGGATGATCAGGGCTCTGGCTTTATTACCCAGTTCTGCTTTTTTCACAGATCAAGGGTGCTTGCTCTCATGTGAGGTAACTTCCCCATTGCTGATGTCCCCACTCCTGTACAGGTGGGTGTTGCTGCCTGGGACCCTCTGGTTTAAAAAAAAAATGCACTTTTGAACTATTCCCCTCCCACTTTCAGGAGAAGTAGATAGAATCAACATCCACTGCCACAGTACCTTCTTTCCTGTGCACTGATGAAAATTCTCCTCCCTTAATTGAAATATTGAATTTGCACCCCAGCCTGAACCACCCCTACCCTGAAAATGTTCAGGCCCTGAAAATGTAAACAGTGATGCCCTTCACCCCTTAAAGCTCTGAGCTTCCCTCCAGGGATACTTTATAGTGCTCTTATTCTACCACTCATTTCCTGGTGCCCAGTGCTGGCTTTGGGAGGAGCAAAGCTCTGACAATCAGAAGCTTCAGTGCACCTTTATTTGACTGAAGCTTCATCCCAGGTGCTCCCAGGGCACTGTACCTTCTGCAGCAGCTGCTTTCTGCACAACAGGTGGATGTTTTGCTGTCTCTGACTCACTCTGACTTACTCAATGGCAGGATTTGATTCATTCCTTCTACTGAAAGCTTAGGTAGGTAGTTGCAGGTGTGAAGGCAGGTCACACATCAGCAACTCTAAGTGAAGAGGCCTATAGCTCTTAATATTTCTCAATGTTTCTGTCCTCTCACGCCTGGGTGAAGCTTGAAAGCTGCTCCGCTAAGTAGGAAAGTGTTTTTTGTTTTGTTTTGTTTTGTTTGTTTTTGGTTTTTGGGCCACACCCAGCGGTGCTCAAGGATTAATTCTGGGTGTCTGCTCAGAAATAGCTCCTGGCAGGCACGGGGGAATATGGGAGACCAGGATTTGAACCAACCACCTTTGGTCCTGGATCGGCTGCTTGTAAGGCAAATGCTGCTTGTGCTATCTCTCTGGGCCTGGAAAGTGGTTGGTTTTTGTTTGTTTGTTTGTTTGTTTGTTTGTTTTTAAACCAAGCAAGAAGAAGGGACTCTTGACCTGGGAGAATCCAAAGAAGAGGAAAGTGGAGCTAAGCCTAGACAGGGACAGTTATGAGGGTAGACCCAATTCATGAGCTATCTCCTTCAGGCCAGGGGGTAACTCTAAGGCAATGAGTAAAAAGACCAATTAGAAATTGGAACCTAGGAACTGGAGAGATAGCACAGTGGTAGGGCGTTTGCCTTACAAGCAGCCAATCTAGGACAGATGGTGGTTCGAATCCTGGCATCCCATGTGGTCCCTTGTGCCTGCCAGGAGCAATTTCTGAGTGCAGAGCCAGGAGTAATCCCTGAGTGCCGCTGGGTGTGACCCAAAACCCAAAAAAGAAAGAAAGAAATTGGAACCTATAAGAAAAAATAATGAGAGATGGTGGATATTTATTTTACTCAGTAATCATGGAATATGACAAGTGTTTCAAAGCCTCAGAATGCATAGATCATGGAGACCTTCCAGGAGGAGTGGTCCTATCCATATGCATTGGGCTAACTATGTAGAGGTGGTTGAACATGCAGATTGGAGGTCAAGCTAGGTTCAAGCCCTACTCTGTCACTTTATACCTGAGTCAATCCTCGGTGGTTTTTATATGTATAAGAGTTGGGTTTACTCTTCTCTCAAGTAGGTCTGATGCGTCTCTTAAAATTATTGACCGAGCAAAATTTATGAAGCTATTAGAAGAGTACCTTGCCTACACTCTGTCATTTTATTATTTGTGTACCGAGACAGCAGGGCCATAAAGGAGAATTTCCCTTGGACTCTGCCTTCAAAAAGGTCCTGATGCAATGGAATAGATATGCATGCATAGGAAGAAAAGACCTATTCAGTGTACTCCAGGTGACACCAGCACATTAATATGAGGCCTTGGACCAGGACTGGTGGGGTCATTGTGACACCGAGGAGCAGCTCCTCCATAACTCAGCAGCATATCTCAACAATCTGCAGCCATGTCTTCATGCAGAACCCATGTTCTTGTATGCCAACCACCTCATAACTACATGGGATTTTTTAACTTTTTGTGGCCACATCTGTCAATACTCAGTGATTATCCTTGGCTCTTCAGTCAGGAATCATTCCTGACAGACTCAGGATCACATGGGATGCTAAGGATTGAGCCTGGGTTGGCTACATGCAAGTCAAGCACCCTACCCTCTGTACTATTGCTCCAAGCTCTGTATACAATTCTTTCTGAAATGCAACTCCAATTTCTGCCACTCTTTTGTATCATCCATGATTTTAAAATCATAAAGATAACTTGCTTTGATTTATAAACCACCTGTGAAGAATGAAAACCTTACCAGCCTGGTGTAAAGGAGAAAAACACTGGGTATCTACTGGGAATCTGTCTAGTCCTTGCGTACTTCTGAACTTAAATAGGGATAGGGGCAAGTAGCTTTAAATATTTTCCTAGTTTAGATGATCACAGGCCTCAGAAGGTGTGTTTGGAATCCTGATTCCGTTTCTTTGTGAGCTATTTACTCATCTGGACCATCTGTGTGAAAATCTGTGTCATCTACAATGTTGGAAAAGTTATTTCACCTTTTTTGCCTCTATTTTCAGGACTTACAATGACAGTATATGTTATATGAGGCACCCAGTATGTTGTGTTGCGCATAGTATGAACACAATAAATATTTATTTTACTTCCTGTTGTTCATGGGTGAATTCCTATTAAAGTGTTTAGGTGAATGATAAATGACAGCTGGAATAGGGCTCTCTTTCTCTGACTTATCAACAAAATGAGGGTCACAGGTGTTTTAGTTGTCTAACTTTGTGGTTATCTGTGTTCTACTGGGCCCATCAAAGTATGTGGTATACATTCATGCACTCGTTGATTTAGCAAAAAGGAGTCAATTCTCTCCAGTGACCAGGTACTGCACTAAAGTAAAACACAGTAATGACATAAGGCTCTAGTCCTCAACTCATACTCAGCTCAGGTCAAAGGGCAGAAGCGTCGGTGATGCTGAGATTGAGCAGCTCTGAGAGCAGACAGAGTAGGAAGACTTGTGACCAGAAAAAAAACCATGGAAGGGTGTCATGCCACCTTATGAAGCCCAGTTCCAGACAGACAAGGGACAGCATGGTATTAGGCTTAAATGAACAGGATCTGTCCAGAAATAGCACACCGTCAACATCAAGAGCAAGTGTGGACCAAGCCGACACTGAGCTGGATGCTGCTGGATCTTGTCATTGACTTCCTGTGGAGAGGTCTGAGCTGATCCTCCCCTAACAAAGGCGAACAGTCTGGGAGTAACATTATGAGACTCCCTTAAAGTCTACACTCATTAGACCAAAGCCAGAACTGAGAAGTGGTTTGGTGCCTCCAACTCCTAAGCTGAGTATTGCTATTGGAGCCTTTGGAGTATGGAAGCCTCTGGATAGGAGCTTCCTTGGAGAGGGAAATAGGGAACTGAAAAAAAGACCTAAAGTATGGCTAGACAAGGAAAGGAAAGTGGGAGGAAGGAAGGAAAGAATTTTTTCAGTTGTTGCATTCACAAGTTTTCAGAAGTCTGTTTCTTAGTTATTGAATCAACCAAGCCTTTGGAATATCCCTGCAGGGTTGTTCCTAGGGCGCATTTGCTCATAGAGGATGTGAGGTCTTAACACAGTAATATCTGCCCCTCCCATACACACAAAATTACTGGAAACACAGTTGAATTGTCTGTTTTATATCTCCTTCTGTGACTGGATTTGGGGAATCAGAGGAGAAGACTGGTTCTCTAAGATCCTTTCCTATAGGATAGGAAACCTATGAGCTATACTCAGTGATGGGTTGGCATGAGGTCTTTTCTGCACCACATAGTAGTAAATTTCCATAATTAATTCTCCCTCGGCTGTTTTGCTCATGTGTGTGTAGATCTGTGTGTGACTTGCTAAACCCACTCATTATTTCTGTTATGCAAAACCAACTCCTAAAATGTGAAATGATTTTTGATCCATTTTGTCTTTTATGCCAGAAGTGAATTTGTGCTAAAAGACTCTACAGTACTTTTAATACGTATTTTCACATTAAATCTTCCCATCTACTTATCTTAAATTAAATGGGATCTTGGGCCCTTCTCTCTTGCTTGCTCTATGTAAGGAGATGGATTTTCCTTGATTGTTGCAATATAGCAGTTTTATCAATGGAAAATATCATAGCAAAGCAGTTAAGAAACTTACCCAAGTCAAACAAAAAGTAACTGAATTAGAATTCGAACATAATCAAATCTAACGTAATCCTGCCACTTTTCTCTCCACCTGCCCTGACTGACATGAATTTTGAGGCAATTTGAAGCCAAGATGATGCTTACGTTTTTTCAGCTACTTTCATTTTTACTCCTTGAACCATTGCCTTTGTTTTATCTGAAAGGCAGAACAAGGACATTAGGAATGGGGTGGGAGGTAATGGGCAACAGGAAAAAAATCAGTTGATAGGGGAGATGATGAGATTAAAGAAGGTAGGGAGCCAAATTTGGCTGCATGGGTCAAATGTCCAGAAACCATACAGCTGGGAGAAAGACAAGAAGAAATGTGAGTAGACATGTCACAGAAACTGGCACACATCGCAAAGAACAAAAACAATCAATGTTGGTGGGGATGTGGGGAGAAAGGAACTCTGATTCACTGCTGGTGGGTATGCCATCTTGTTCAGCCCTTATGGAACACAATATGGAGATTCCTCAAAAAAACTGGAAATTGAGTTCCCATGTAATCCAGCTTTACCATTCCTAGGGTTATACCCTAGGAATTAAAAAATGCAATACAAAAACCCCTTCCTCACGCCTATATTCATTGCAGCACTATTTACAATAGCCAGATTCTGTAAACAACCAAGATGCCCTTCAACAGATGAATGGCTACAGAAACTGTGGTAGGTATACACAATGGAATATTATGCAGCCGTCAGGAGATGAAGTCATGAAATTTTCCTATACATGGAATGTATTATGCTGATCAGAGAATTTAACTGGCCTGGCATTGACAGGCCCTCAACTCTGACCCATTAGCCAGTCCTACTGACTGGCAGCTATCATAACATCCTTCCCAGAACCCATCCTCTCCTCTTGGGCTGCCAACTGTTGATGAAGGGGAACATGACAGGGCTTTGATTATGGAACAGAAACCTAGGAATGATAGTCCCGGGTCTGATTTTATCTCATAGTTCCTGCAAAATTGAAAAACAAAGTCACCTCTCACCTATTATTGCAATAGGGGGAACTAGAGACTCATTACTATAAAATTTTAGCAGTTTCCATCTCAGAATTCTTCATCCAGTCCTTTGAAAGTCCTGGGGAACCTCACTCTGGACTGAGTATAACTACACCACCTCCAGAGATAGTGCGACCTGTGATATAGGTCTCTTGCATATTGGCTTTGCTCGTGCTATAACTGTGGCCTTCTATTATGCCATGCAATCACAACTCTGAGCTGCCAATTTTGTGGGGTTTTCTCCCCTTAGGAAAGGCTGACTCATTTTTCAACAGGACTAATTTAGTGTGTTAATTTTTTCTTGTATTAAATATTTAAGATTCATTAGCTGCTGTCACTGATGAATTTTCCCTTGTTGTTTGTCTCTATTAGGCAAGACTAGAATATAATCATCATTTAATTCCAAATTAATTTTCCCTCCCCCAGCCCCTTCAAAATGGCCAAACCAACTGTCCATCTTGTCCTTGCATCTATATTTGTATTGTCTTATCTCAGTGATGATAGTTTAAGTCAAAATTTAAGTCTTTGGAACCATTTAAGTGTGCTAATACAAATGTGGGAGAAATTTTTTAAGGGCATGCTGGCGGGAAGACTTAATTTTCCACGCATCACAAATTTTTCTAAGTAAATTATTTTCATGTCAACTTGGCACTTCTCTCAGCCTTGGCAGAAATGTTTGTGTTTGATTTAAAGAATTCTAATCTATTACTGTAACGATTCCTGCTGCAATTTAAGGTTCTGGTGGTTTGTGTTAGATAAAAGTGTTGCACTTCCTGCAGGAAGGAAGTGATAGTTCAGTGTATTAACTATCATAAAGCAGACAAATGGAAAAAAAGGGCTGAGTGGACAGAAGGTGTGTCAAACTAGAGTCACCTTAATATTTAGTTATTGTCCCCAGCTTGGTCCTTCCAATTCATACCTCTAAGATTCTATTGTGATCCCAACTATGGATGATGAAGAAATGACCTAGAACACAGTTACACTTGGGTCATTGTTAATGAAGAGAAACTAATAGTGCGACCGCATTGATGCTTATGTATCATTTAATTAGGGAATGCAATCTGAGGAATTCATTCTTGTATGAGTTTGTCATGCAAATAAAACACTTAGTGTGACTTTGCAGCTTAGAAGCCATGATGAATGGAATAAAGCAAGCATGAGTTAAATCAAGCACAAGGGACTTGTGCTATGGACTTGGAAAAATATGAGATGTATATGACTACTGCCTGCATGATATGCTATCATGTTATGACAGTTATGGTATCCCTAGACAATAAGAATTTTGGGACACCATCATATATATAGTCTGTCATTGACCAAAATAACATTATGCAGCACATGACTATATTGTATATCTTATGTAAGGTGATAAACACCCATTTCCTGGAAGAGTAAAAGTATTCAAACAAAATTAATTATTATGACCCTTAGCTTTTTGTCATTCTTTTTCTATAACAACCCAATTGAATGCATACATGTTAGAATATCTGGAGGAATGCATTGCTACCAAAAGGTCCTGAGGCTAGAATAAACTAGAGATGACTATACAATTGTCAGTGATGAGAAAATACAATGAAAGCGTGCTATGGTCACCAAGGGAAGGCTCCAACAGCTTTAAGATAATAGGGCGGCTGAAGGGACCTGAGGGAAATGATTAAAACCCTCATTTTATAGGTGGACCAAGGCTTATGAAGGTACCCATTTATTTGTATAGAGAAAGTCAGTGAGTAAAACACAACTGCTTTGCTTCATTGATGATGTTCATGTCCTAAGGAGGTTGAGTTAGACTCATATCAGTACTGGGATAGAACTTACCCTCTGCTACTTTGTACTAGAATAGGAATCATCATTTCTTGACATTGCTGATCTTACTGTACAGATTATTTGTCAGAAGGGAGTAGGAGAGACACCTCTGGATGATCAATGAGAATCCACCTCATTGTAAAGACAAACCCTGTCCAATGTGGGAGATATAGTTCTAGTGAGAAGATAGTGTTGATCACTTCTATGGTGTGCCTTTGTCTCAGTCCTCTTTTATGGTATGAATAATAAAATGTATTCTTAGCATTCGTTAATCCAGTAGCCTACAGAGGGATAAAGTTATAAACATTGATTATTGCACAACTGGAAATCTGTTCCTGACCTACCTAAGACCATGAAACACATTTTGAATTCCTTGCTGCTTGCTTTGCAGTAGTTAAAACTTCTCTGAAATGTTTGAAGATCTAAATCCTTTGTATCCCCTCAGTTAATCCTTGTCTTTCCTTGCATAGTCTCTAAAGTGAGAAGGGGCAGGGTGAGAAATACATAAAATATGATGGCATAAAGTGAGAATGTGACACAGGGTCTCCACCAGCATCACAATATTGATACATGTCCTGACAGTGATGTAAGTAAGGTGATTAAATAAAGGGTCTTTGGCCCATATTTTTTCACAGAAACAATATTTTGGACGGTACAACTTGTGTCCAGAGATGTGGTACTGGGAATCAAACTTGGGGCTCCAAGCAAGAAAAGCATGTACTCTAATTCTCTGTGTTTTCTTCTTGGCTCAGGAACAATGGTTTGTCATTCATACAGATATACTTTTGCTTCTATGGATCTAGCCATAACACATTTTCATAGTCATTCTACCAGTATCTGCCAAAGAACCATATTAATCAGTACTCCAAGTGATAGACACATTGGCCATAGACCCAACTGCAGCCATAAATAAACCGTATTACCAGGCAACAGCTAGGAAATTCCCAATCATAGTTCCAGGGAAGTTCAAGGAGATAGCAGGAATCTCACCTCCCTGTACCCCAGTAATAAAACTACTAAGTAGACCTCTTTATAGACCAAACATCATAACATAACCAAGATTGAACCTCATGAAGTTAAAATCTTAAAGGAAGTTCTATCAGTTCAATAACCTGACAGCAAGAATTGTTTATCTTCTGAAATGGGCATCAGTATTGGAAGAGTTGTCCGCTCTTCAAAATTTATAGGTGCGGGGCCGGGCGGTGGCGCTAGAGGTAAAGTGCCTGCCTTGCCTGCGCTAGCCTTGGACGGACCGCGGTTCGATCCCCCGTGTCCCATATGGTTCCCCAAGCCAGGAGTGACTTCTGAGCGCATACGTAGTAGTAACCCCTGAGCGTCACCGGGTGTGGCCCAAAAACCAAAAAAAAACAAAAAACAAAAAACCCCAAAAAACCCAACAAAATTTATAGGTGAAAACCAATGCAAAGCTAAAATAATCACGAAGAAGAGACAAGCATAACAATATCAAAGAAATTGACCTGACAGCAGTAGAAATTCATTGATTACTTGACTATGTAAAAACAATAATTTAAAAGAAGCTCAATTAAATGCAACAGAACATAGACAATAAAAATCAGGAAAGCAGTGCATAAAAATTAGGAGCTTGGGGCCAGGTGGTGGCGCTGGAAGATAAGGTGCCTGTGCTAACCTAGGACGGACCGCGGTTTGATCCCCCGGTTCCCCATATGGTCCCCCGTGCCTGCCAGGAGCGACTTCTGAGCGAATAGCCAGGAGTAACCCCTGAGCGTCACCGGGTGTGGCCCAAAAACCAAAAAAAAAAAAAAAAAAAAAAAAAAAA
>PVKC010038664.1:0-12710 GCA_004027635.1 Crocidura indochinensis
GGCATGGGGGGCCATATGGGAAACCGGGGGGATCGAACCACGGTCCGTCCTAGGTTAGCACAGGCAACTTATCTCCAGCATCACCGCCTGGCCCCCAATGTTCTTTCCTTAGAAAGAGCGCATGACTGCATAGCGAATTGGAGTGGCCATGCTCTTCTGCAGCCTATTTCACTTTAATGAGGTGTTCCTGGACATTTCCGCCCTAGAATGGACCTCTGGGAGAGCGAGTTTTTTTGGAGCTTGTTTGGCCCACTTCCACGACTTCTGGAGGACAGCAGAGGATAAAGAAGCAGAAAGAAAAGACCGAACTCACAGTTCTTCACAGTCAGCTCCACTAAGCAGACGTGGATACTGAGGTTGTTTTCTTAATGTCCATTTCTTCCCTATTATCAATATGGGTGTCTAGAAAGGACATGGATTTTTGTGTCATTAATTTTGTAGCCTGCCACCTTGCTATATGAGTCTATTGTTTCTAGAAGCTATTTGGTAAAGTCTTTAGGGTTTTCTAAGTAGAGTATCATGTCATCTACAAACAGTGAGAGCTTGACTTCTTTCTTTCCTATCTGGATTCTCTTGATATCATTTTCTTGTCTGATCGCTAGAGCAAGGAATGTCAGTGCTAGGTTGAATAGGAGTGGTGAGAGAGGACAGCCTTGCCTTGTGGCAGAATTAAGAGGGAAGGCTTTTAGTTTTTCTCCATTGAGGATATTATTTGTCTGGCTTGTGGTAAATGGCATTAACTAATTTGAGAAAGATTCCTTTCCTTCCCATCTTGCTGAGAGTTTTGATCAAGAATGGGTGACGGACCTTATCAAATGCTTTCTCTGCATCTATTGATATGATCATGTGATTTTTATTTTTCTTCTTGTTGACGTTGTGTATGATGTTGATAGATTTACGTATGTTAAACCATCCTTGCATTCCTGGGATGAAACCTACTTGATCATAATGAATGATATTCTTGATGAGGCATTGAATCCTATTTGCCATTTGCCAGGGTGTTGTTGAGGATCTTTGCATCAATGTTCATCAGCGATATTGGTCTGTAATTTTCTTTTTTGGTAACATCTCTGTCTGGTTTAGGTATCAAGGTGATATTGGCTTAATAAAAGCTATTTGGAAGTGTTCCCTTTTTTTGATTTCATATAAAGAGTCTTGTCAGGATTGGTAGTAGTTCCTCTTTAAAGTTTGAAAGAATTCATCAGTGAATTCATCTGGGCCTGGGCCTTTGTTTTTGGTCAGACATTTGATTACCATTTTAATTTCATCAATAGTGATGGTGTAGTTTAGATATGGTACGTTCTTTTTATTCAACCATGGGAGGTTATAAGAGTCCAAGAATTTATCCATTTCTTCCAGGTCCTCATTTTTTTGTGGCATAGAGTTTCTCAAAGTAGTTTCTGATTACCCTTTGAATCTCTGCAATATCGGTAGTGATCTCCCCTTTTTCATTTCTAATAAGAATTATCAAGTTTTTCTCTCTTTCCTTGTTAGTTTTGATAATGGTCTATATATCTTTATTGATTTCTGCTCTCAGCTTTGTTATTTCCTTCTGACTCCCTATTTTTGGGTCCTTTTGATGAGCAGTTTATAATTCTATGAGCTGCGTTATTAAGCTATTCTGGTAGGTCTCTTCTTCCTTCCTGATGTGTGATTGCAAATCTATAAATTTTCCTCTCAGTACTGATTTTGCTGTGTCCCATAAGTTCTGATAGTTTATGTCTTTATTATCATTTGTTTCCAGGAAAGTTTTGATTTCCTCTTTGATTTCATCTTGGACCCACTGGTTTTTCAGTATGAGGCTGTTTAACTTCCAGGTGTTAATTTTTTCTTCTGTGTCCCTTTGGAATTCACATATAATTTCAGGACCTTGTGGTCAGTGAAGTTAGCCTGCAAAATTTCTATTCTTTTGATATTACGGAGGTATGTTTTATGTGCCAGCATGTAGTCTATCCTGGAGAATGTAGTCTATCCTGAAGAATGTCCCATGTACATTGGAGAAAAATGTGTATCCAGGTTACTGGGGGTGGAGAGTCCTATATATATATCTACTAGGCCTCTTTCTTCCATTTCTCTTCTCAGGTCTAGTATGTTCCTGTTGGGATTCAGTCTGGTTGACCTATTCAGTGTTAACAAAACCGTGTTGAGGTCCCCACAATTATTATGTTGATATTAATATTATTTTTCAGATTTGTCAACAATTTTATTAACTATTTTTCTGGCCTCTCATTCAGTGCATATATATTTTGGAGAGTGATTTATTCCTGCTGTACATATCCCTTGATTAATACAAAATGTCCATCTTTGTCCCTTAAAAAGTTCCTGAGTATAAAGTTTGCATCATCTGATATTAGTATGGCCACTTCAGCTTTTTTATGTGTGTTGTTTGCTTGGATACTTTTCATCCAGCCTTTTATCTTGAGTCTATGTTTGTTCTGATTTTTCAGGTGCGTTTCTTGTAGGCAGCAGAAGGTTGGATTGATTTTTTTGATCCATTTAGTCACTCTGTGTCTCTTACCTGGTGCATTTAGTCCATTGACATTGAGAGAAAGAATTTTCCTGGGATTCAATGCCATCTTTTTTTTTTTTTTTTTTTTGCTTTTGTTTTTTTTGGGCCACACCAGTTTTAATGATCAGGTTACTTCTGGCTAATGCTCAGAAATTGCCCCTGGCTTGGGGGGACCATATGGGATGCTGGGGGATCGAACCACAGTCCTTTCTTGGCTAGTGCTTGCATGGCAGACACCTTACCTCTAGTGCCACCTCGCCGGCCCCGATTTGATGCCAACTTTATATCGAAATTTGGCGAGTCTCTTGGTCAGTCTTGTCTTAAAGTAGGTCTTTCAGTTTTTTCTTAAGACTGGTTTTGATTCTGTAAAGTTTCTGAGCTGCTGTTTGTCTATAAAACCATGTATTCTTCCTTCAAACCTGAAAGTGAGTTTTGCTGAGTGCAGTATTCTAGGCAAAGCATTCATTTCATTGAGTTTTTTCACTCTATCCTACCACTGCTTTCTGGCCTTGAGTGTTTCTGGTGACAGGTCTGCTGTAAATCTCAAGGATGTTCCCTTGAATGTAATTTCCCTTTTTGATCTTGCTGCTTTCAGAATTCTTTCTCTCTCTGTGGGATTTGTCATTGTGACTAGGATGTGTCTTGGGTTATTTTTTCTGGGGTTTCTTTTGGTTGATACTCTTTGGTCATGCAGGATTGAATCACATATATTTTTTAGCTCTGGAAGTTTCTCTTTAATGATGCTCTTGACCATTGATTCTTCCTGGAAATTTTCTTCTTGGGTCTCTGGGACTCCTATGATTCTGAAGTTGTTTCTGTTGATCTTATCATAGACTTCTATTTTCTTTCTTTTTTTTTGTTTTTTGTTGTTGTTTGTTGTTGTTGTTTTGTTGTTGTTGTTTTTTTGTTTTGAGCACCCGGCAGTGCTCAGGGGTTACTCCTGGCTCCATGTTCAGAAATTGCTCCTGGCAGGCACGGGGGACCATATGGGGCACTGGGATTCGAACCGATGACCTTTGCATGAAAGGCAAACGCCTTACCTCCATGCTATCTCCCGGGCCCCTCTATTTTCATTTGTTCACATTCTTTTTCCATTGTCTATTCATTTGCTTTGAGCTCTTTTCCAATCTCTCCCACTGTATGGTGTTGTTATTTATCTCATCTTCCACAGCACTAATTCTATCCTCAGCTTCTGCTATCCTTTTGGAGAGCTTATCCATTTTGTCATTCAATTTGTTTACTGAGTTTTTCAGGCCCTTTATTTGACCTGTTATTTCAGTTTGGAGTTTTCTGATTTCTGTCTTCATATTTTCTTGGTTTTTATTAGTGTTCTGTTCAACTCAATCCATGGTTTCTTTGAAATCTTCCATATTTCTTCTCTAAACTCCTTATCTGAGAGACTGAGTAGTTGGTTGGCCATTTCCAGTCATCAGAGTTGTTCTCTTCATTCTGTATGTCTGATGCTGGCTTGCATTATTTTCCCATTGTCACTCTTGTATTGTGGGTTTTTCTACATGTTGTGGTGTCATTCATTGGCTAAATGATGTGCATGGCCACAGTCCTCTGGCTACACCCTTTCTGGGTGGGTCGACTCACCTCCAAGGAAGGGGAGCCCTCGGTGGATGAAGCCTCACACAGGATCAAATCTTAGGCCTGATAAGGCAGCAGAGAATACAGTCTGGAGAGAAATGCTGGGCTTCAGAGATCCAGCACAGTTCCTAGTATGATTTTTTTTTCCTTGTTGTTGCAGCAGCATTCTTTCATTAGAAAGAGTGCATGGCTGCAAAGCGAAGCGGAGCGAAGTGCTCTTCTGGAGCCTCTGGGAGAGCAATTTTTCTGGGCCCTTTTTCGCCCACTCCCAAGAGGTTCAGGAGACAGGACAGTCGAAAAACACACAGGCAACACTCACAGTTTCTCACAGTCGCGAGCCAATGGGCAGGTGTAGATTTTTCCAACCTGACATCACAAACAGGGGACCTGCCTTCTGCAAAGTACTGCTGGTAGCCGGTTTTCACAATTGAAAGCAGTTCCTTGGCGTTCTGGTCGTGAATGAGCCTCTGGGAGAGTAGTTTTTCTGGGCCCTTTTCGGCCCACTCCTGAGAGGTTCAGGAGATAGGACAGTAGAAAAAAACATTAATTTTATTTCTAAGTGACTTGGATCAATTTGGCTCAATCATATTTAAAATTATTTAGTAAGTATGTTCCCAAACTTTGTGTTATAAAAATACTCACACTATTATTATAGTTGTAAAGATATTTTAATTTTAATTGAGAGCACATCTTTTTTATAAAATTTATTAATATTTTTCAGAGATAGTACAGCACATAGGGAACTTGCATTGTATATGAGGACCCAGGTTTGATTCCTGGCACCCAATATGGTAACCTGAACACTGCCAAAAGTGAGTCCTGAGCACAGATCTGGGAGTAAGCTCTGAACACAGGGGATAAGGCCCAAAACTAAATAAATGGTTAATATTTGTTAAATCTAAGATATGACTGTAAGTTTTAAAGTTGTTCTATGTGCTTTTTAAAGTAGCATTAGGTACTTTTAAATATAATTTTAAGAGAAAAAAGAAAAAACAGGTTCTCATTTAGAATTTATTTTTCTTTTTTTGTTTAGGAATTTTCCAATCAATACTTAGGGACCATTCCTAGTGCTAGTCTGCCACCTAGACCCCTGGACCTGTGGCAGGGTTCATGGATGAGGTGCTAACTGGGTTCTGTGGGACTGGAAATCACCAGAGTCACACTAAATAGAGCTCAAGAGTCCATGTGGTGCTAGCCAGGAGCCAAGCCCATGTCCTGCCAATGTATGTACTCTAGTCATCATTTTATCTCCCAGCTCCATAAAATTTGTTTTTCTTTATGCATATTGAAATCAGAAAATTAATACTTTTTAATTGAGATATCTTAAATTTTACCTTTAAACAATGTTGTTAAGATCATAATTACATACTTTTATGCTATGCCTGATCAGTTTGTTTTGCTTTTGAAATGGGACCACACCTGTAAGTGCTCTGGCCTTATTTTGGCTGTATGCTCAGAGATCATTTTGGCAGTGCTCATTTGA
The DNA here is from genome assembly GCA_004027635.1 of Crocidura indochinensis. Classification (NCBI taxonomy): domain Eukaryota; kingdom Metazoa; phylum Chordata; class Mammalia; order Eulipotyphla; family Soricidae; genus Crocidura; species Crocidura indochinensis. Next base: position 5,583 of record PVKC010038664.1, read on the forward strand.
CTATACAGATTAGCCACATGCAAGGTAAGTGACCTAAAACCTCTCCTGTCTCTCCTGCCCCCGCCTTATTCTTATATTTAAATGGATCTTTCCTGTCAGAGAGAATTATTCAGGGCAGTGTCTCCAAGTTATTATTCTCTTTAACCTTGTTTTCACCAGATGCTATTAGGAAATAATTCATGCTTTAACTTATTTTTTAAAATTTTATTAACTTATTTTTGTGGTGCCCCAGATTGAACCCAAAGACTTCCATCTGATAGGCTAGGTCCCTAATGTTGGGTCACATCCCTGATTATGTTTTTAATTTTCACAAACTGTTGCCATGCTTGGTCTGTGGGTTCTGGGTCACATGCTGTTGAATCAGAGTTTCAACAGAAACTACTTTTGTTTTACTGATCTCAAGTGTCTGGGCTAAAGAGACTCACTTTTGACTATCCACTCACAACATGTGGGGGAGGTCTCAATGGCGATGTGGGAGCTTCTGGCCCAAATACAGTAGCTGCCACACTGAGAGCATAGGAAGCAGGGTCTCCCACTCCTCTGAGACCCAGAGAAGGTTCTACAGAAACTCATGAAGTACAAACAGAAACTGGAAATTGAAGTGGGGCCAGAAGGCACAGGATCAACTTGCTGTTTTATTTCCATCACTTGTTGTCTTAAAAACGGTTTCTCCTCAAATCTCTGAGGCTCCGACCATAGCAGCTTTAGAAGCCAACTGCAGATTTGTAGGGTTTTCTCCAGACACACAGGTGTGTCTATTATCTGTAGATTAAGTTGTACTTGGGCATTCTTTCAAGAAGAAACTCTTACTCCTTGATAATTGCCCTTATCAACACTCACCAGTACTGTACTAGAGTTCATGGACATTTTGGAAGAGGAAATGACTAACCTTGGAGTCAAAAGAAAACTTAAATAAATATCCAGAAGCATCCTGCTTAGATGTCAGGCTGGGTTTGAGGCTCACCACAGTCAGTCATAATTCATTATGAAAGTAAGTTCTGAGGCCTGACCCCTGAGCCAAATGAAGAGATTCGTTGTTATTTTTTGGGGCGGGGGGTGTCGAAATCTTCTGGGCTTCACTGTGGGTACTTTTCCCTTTCTTCTCAGTCACCATCCTACACCCTCTTCTCCTGGTTCCAGAAACACACTCACCAGTGTCACAGCCTCTTAGCCACTGCCCACTGCTTGTTCTCACACCCCACCCTGCTCAATCATGAGGGAACCACTCATCACAGGTGATGATATTTAAATAACCTCCTGGGGGTGAGACAACCAATAGGGGGCATGTCAATACTTTGGAGCACTATGGAAGACAGCTAGTCACCTAGATTAGGATGTATTGCAGAGAGAGTGCTGACTTCTTGTGTTGACAATTTCAGTTCAGCACTACAAATGTTTTTGCTCTTCCTTATAATTTTTTCTTTTATTTTCTTATTTGCAGTGGGTGGAAGGGCAGTGTCAAGGTTGGATGGAACTCAGGCCTCAGGTAGGTGAGGTATGTACTCTATTGCTGAGGCACATCACTAGATATCTGTCCTTAGACAAAATAAAATGCTTCCTTTATTGTAAAAACAACAGTGCGTCCACAGTAGTTTGAGCAGGGGACAGCAGCTGTAGCACCCAGATTTTCACCTGTGGAGAGGCAACTCTGCTCTGTTGTGGAGTTGGCAAGGTGGGTTGGAAGCTTCAGTGAGAGGTGTTTCATCTATTGCTTTTCTTTTTTATTATTATTAAAATATATATTTTTTCTTTCTTTTGACCCCACTTGTGGGGCTATTCTTAGCTCCTTGCTCAGAATTTGCTTCTAGCAGTGCTAGGGCTGGAGGTGGGGAGGTGTCTGCAGTACCAGGGATTGTGATTTCATTTCTTTTGTCCTGCATTTTTATTACCATCTTAGTCCCTCTCTCACACACTCCTGTTGCAGTCCCCACCAATAACATCCAGTGTCAGAGAGATGGATCTCACAGAAAATCTGCTGAGCACTCACTCCGTAAACTTCCAACATAAACAATCGAAGGACATTTGTTTCTCTGTCATGCTCCTCTTTTATATAAAGATGAAGAACCCAGTTGATGTGATAGGAAAAAAAGAGAAAGAAAATCAAACCGTCAAGATTGTCTCCTGACCAGTTTCTTGACCACCATTCTGCCTCAAAAGGGCATTTGAGCATTTTTGCTATTTCTTTGGGGGAGGGGATTGAAGGGGGAGGAAAAAATTTCTGTCCTCATTCTCTAAATTTTGGGCAAGGAACCCCCTAGATACAAAAGTTCTCATGATTAAAAATGGACATTCCCCAACTCTTCATCAGTTACTCTTAAGTCCTAAAGTCAGACTATGACATCATAACATCCCCCAAAGAATTAAATGTGAAATGGTCAAGAATGAGCAAAGTGTTTAGTTTTATTTAAAAAAGGAACCTATAGATGGGGGCCAGAAGTGATGGCACAGTGGTAGGTCATTTGCCTTGCATGCGGTTGAACTAGAAGGACCATAGTTCAATCCCCCAGCATCCCATATAGTCCCCCAAGCCAGGAGCAATTTTTGAGTGCAAAACCAAGAGTAAATCCTGAGCATCACTGGGTGTGGCCCCAAAACAAAAATAAACAACCCCACTATAGATGGGATTTTTTAATCTTATTTTTGGCTTCCCAAGCAAAGCTTGGAATTCCCACTTATGATTCCAGTTGATTGACAAGATGTTTGGGAAGAAAAACTTGGAATCATTCTTCCTCTTCCTACTGCTTGGTATCATAGAGTGTGGGTGTCTTCTAAAAGCAAAGACCTCTTGAAGAGATGCCTACATGGAATAGCTCCCATGTATCCCTGAGCTAGTGGCTTCAGATTCCCATCTGAATCCAGGTGGTAAAATAAATTAGTGAGAGCAGAAGGCGTGGCTTCACTGGATTGAAAGACCAATCCAGACATTGTTCATTTTAGAACTCAATGCATGGGAGAAGTCTGTCCCTGCCAGGGCTCTAATTAAAGGAGAGAAAAGCACTGTGGGTCCTGAGCATAGGCCCATCTCTTGGGCTGTCCAGAGCATCACCTTGGACTAGTAATTAACTCTTTCTGCAGTGCCTAAGGTTTTGACTGCAGATATAGTGATGCTCTCATAAGCCAGTTTGGTCATTTCCTTGTCACCAGTCCAGTTGTCAGTGGTCTTCAGTAAATTGGAAAGGATGATCCTGTCCAGACGGGGATAATGCTGTCCAAATGGGGAAGAATTTGGTGAATCAGAGGGGATATTATCCAGCTCGACCTTTCAACTGTGTCTATTTGCAGAACCAAGCCAAGTGCCAGTTCCTTTGGGCTCAGCATGGTGATGTGGTTCAGGCACAGGGTTTCGTGTCTTTTTGGATTTTCAATACTTGTAAAAGCTTTCTGTCACCAACTAAATGAGAATTAAAAAAGTGTTATAAAGACAGAAGAGAGTGCAGGGATTAAAGCACTTGCATGCACATGACATGCATTGGTACTACATATGATACTCTGAGCCTCACCAGCAGTGATTTCTAAGTGGAGATAGGAGTAAGCCCTGAGCACTGCTGAATATGGTCCTACATCCAAGAAATAAAATAAAAAGATTTCAAAGACCAAAGGCCAACATGAAGTGAATTGTGTTACTAACATTTTCTCTAAGAATCAGCACCTTTATTAGGAATTGTTCTAAATATTACTTCATTTGGGAGGCTGGAGCAATAGCATAGCAGGTATGACATTTTCCTTGTATGTGGTCAACCATTTTTTTTGTTTGTTTGTTTTTTGGGCCATACCTGGTGACGCTCAGTGGTTACTCCTGGATATGCGCTCAGAAGTCGCTCCTGGCTTGGGGGACCATATGGGAACCGGGGGATTGAACCGCAGTCCGTTCTAGGCTAGCGCAGGAAAGGCAGGCACCTTACCTCCAGTGCCACCGCCCAGCCCCAAAAGAAACCCAGGGCTCGTCTGGGATTTGAAACTGGACCTCTCGCACCCTAAGCGAGAATCATACCTCTAGACCAACGAGCCACCAACCATATTTTGATCCCTTGCTTCTCATATGATCCCTGAGCCTGCCAGAAAAGATTCCTGATCGCAGAATCAGGAGTTAACCCTGTGCCCAGCCCAGCAGGGTGTGGCTCTAAAATAAAAGAATTTAAAACAAACAAACAAAAAAAAACAACAAAAGATTACTTCATTCCAAACCTAACCTCTTCTCCACCTGAATAGGGTGTGCTATTGTGGCAGTAACAGGAAAAGTGGAGAGTGACCATGGAGAAACAGGAGGTAGAAGAAAGAGCAGAGAAAATTGTTCTCCCCACCTTCCTTGTACCCTTGTACCCCAGTAGGTAACTGTAGAGAGGAGGGTATTTGCGAGTCCAAAAGGAGCAAGTGTTTTGACCTGGAGCACACATACTGATTTCTCCTACAGGCAGTCCAATACAAGTGGCCTTTCATAGCCCACTCCAGTCAAATCCAAGGGAAGAATGAAGGCAGTTCTTATCCGAGCAGCTAGAAAGAATTGTTGTGTTTATAGTCATAGACAAAGTCCTGCAATTGCATTTGAGCAGATAGAGAAGTCCCCAAATAGTGAAGCTTTTGAGATTTTGACTCTTGAATTTATAGCCCAATTTCTACCTTGTGTTGTAAGAGATGCTTTCCAATATTAAGACATGATGATGATCAAGCCCAATCTGTTTAATAAAGATGATACAGGAGCTCTTGTCCCCCATTCCTTGAGATACCTCTTTTGAGGCAGAATGGGTTCTATTTTTATGAGGGTCAGACTTTATAGTTATTTTTTTAGTTGTTATTTTGTTTTGGTGCCAGACCCAGCAAAGCACATGGGTTACTCCTGATGCTGCATACCAGAGTTATCCCTGGTGGGCTTGGGAGATGATATGGAATATTGGGGATGGTATATGATTAGGCAGTGTTCAAATCAAATGCACTGTACTTTCTCTCTGGATGTTCTGCTTTTACAGTTGAAGGCAATGGGTGTTTGGCCACTTAACCTTATAAACTCATTATTCTCTGATGGAGTGAGAAGGTTTTTATTGAAGAGACTCACGTCTACATGTATTTAATGGTATCGTGAAAATCTAATGTGATTGTGTCCACATCTTTATGTGTATTGGTCATGATGACCTGACCATTGAAAAGTTGTGTTCTCTCGATCTCATGGGATTGGAATGGGTTACCCTCTGTTTACCAGGACTTTTGTATTCCTCTGTGGTCTCTCTTCACAACAGCTGCCAAGAGGGAAGAGGCTCCAGGAATGGATAGAACCAGCCTTCAAGCAAGATAGCAACAGAACAGATGACCAGAACATGCAGTGTTTGTGCATGAAGGAATGTAAGAAGTAAATGGATGTAGGCTGAGAAATAGGAGAGGGGATAAGACACTCCATAAAAAATCATTGCTATCACATATGGTCTCTTGAGCACTGCCAGGTTTGATACCTGAGCACGGAGCTAAGAGTAATCCCTGAAAACCACCTCCTCCCACCAAAAAAACCTTTGGATTTTCAGTCCAAAAATTTCCCTGCCTCAATGCAGTTACAGGGATACATGATTGTCTACTTCCAATTTTTCCAGAAATATTCTTCCCTGAATTATTTTTTCCAATTCCATGGATTGCATGAATGTGCACACAGTTGAGCCTGTGGAGCTCTCTGCAGCAACCCAATGCTATTTATGTGTCTGCACAGAAGTTCTGCACAGGTAAATGAGGAGCTTGGTAACTCTATTCAGAGCTGGCAACATGAAGGACACATTCTCCTTCAGTGTAAATGAACATTAGAAACCTGCAATGAAGAAGCAATGTCTGTAAGAATGAATAAGGCTTCTTCCATTCTGAATGATTCAGGAATATTTTTAATGATTGAGGGAAATCATCCAAATCCAGAACCTTTTGTTTCTTACTGGGTAGGAAGTCTTCAACTCCATATATCACTGGTCAATGTCTCATTTGAGTCTAGGTTTGAGAAATAGGAGTTTTTTGTTGGAGATTCTCTTATATTTGTTGGGGAAGAAAAAAATAGCTCTTGACTTAAGCTTCCAGTAATGAGAAACAGATTAAAAATAAAAAAGAAAAACAAAGAGGAATTTATTGACACGATTTACAGTACATACCTAAAATATGCCCAGGGACAAGTAACCTTCAATGGTGGCCTAAAACACCAGCTTAAATATCATCTTTTGCCAAATACAAAAAGGCATGTATGTTGGTAGAGGGAGGAGAAGTTACATAGATATCTCTTCACAGATAAGATTGTCTTTTGAGGAGCCAGGTAATTAGCTTAAAGGACTAACTACACGCTTTTCATGAGGGGTCCTCTGATTTGATTACCAACAGCACGTGGTCCCCAAGCAGAATGACATCTGAGTACTGCACCAGAAATCGCCCCTATTCACCCTGAGATAACCCCCACATCCTAAAAATACTTTTGGTTACCATTTTCCTCCTGAGAAAGAGACTCAAATGGAAATTTTTATCTTCTATAATTTTAAAGGTAACTATGATTTTGTTCACATACTTCAGCCATTACTCAAAATAATCATCAATACGTTCAAATTAAAACTATTCTCAGACTGATATCTATACCAGACAGGTATTTTTTGGGGTGGCATATTCTTTAATATTAAACTGCTGCCTTAGTGCAGGACTCTGGGTCATTATTTCTTAATATTTAATTTTATCATTATACAATAATGATTTTTTGATTTAGAGACCAGCATTATTCAGGAACTATTCCAAGTTGTATGTAGGGGTCATGCCCATCATGGGGGTACTTAAGACTCTGTACTTCCCTTAATGTAACACCCACTGCTGTAGAAATTGTGTTTGGTACAAGTACTGTCCCTAACTGGGAGTTTTCCTTAAATCATTGCCTTCTAGGTTACTTTATTTCCCTAAATTGTTGGTTAGTTTTCCATTTCATGCTGCCCACCTTTCATATAGTCATTTCCCATTGTTTAATATTTGTTTGTTGCTAAGTTTTCAACCTATTTGCTGTGAAAGTAAGCCTTACATTTGTACTTTCAGAGCTCAGTATTCAAGTGTCTTTTCAGGTGTGGAAAAAGTAAGATTTCTGAGATGATCAGAGAGATACTGATTGCCAAACTGCTTTCTGAGTGTTGCTCTCAA
>PVKC010038665.1:0-12704 GCA_004027635.1 Crocidura indochinensis
GTTCTGTGACCCTTGATCCACATTTTAAGAAACTTACCTAAGGATTATGTGAATAGTTAGAAATCACTAACCTAGATGAGTTTTAAATCTAATAGAGAATCCAATACTGACAATAATTATGAAAGTAGGGTGAAAAATTTAATTTTACCCAAAGGGATGATTTCATACTCTTAAATTTTGACACTAAGCCTTCTTTTACTAATTAGTATATATCTAGCAAAAATTAATTGCATTTTTTGGATCAAAGACTTAAATTTTTCTTCCACTTAGATTTTAGCAGTAAAAGATTAATTAAATAGGATCAAACAAAGGCTTTTCCAATGAAATAAATATGATCCCAAAATTTAGGGTGCTTAGTTATAATTTAGATATAATTATGTGGTATAGTAAAGTTGTCTTGGACTAAAAACTTTATAAATTAAACTAATTGTGAATGTCAGAGTATAAAACTGTCAAGTCTCATGGAATTATAAACATCATTCTACAGCTATTCCAAGTCTAAAATTTTGAAAATGCTCTTTAATTTGAATTCATAATAAAGCTCAAATATTAAGTGATCTAAATAAGTCGATTCAAAAATATGCAAGTAGCATTTAAAATTTTTTCCACTTAAATAAGACAAATATTTTTGCTACATTCCCTAGTTTTATAAAAGTAACTTTCCTGCTAAATGTTACCTCTAACTGCTTAAATTAAAGAAAATTTTAGCCACAATTTCAAAAGAATGAGCAAGTTGCAATGGATAATACTTATTTCAATAGACTCTAGTAGAAAACAGTATTTATTTCCATATCCTTGAGTCTTATCCTAGGAAGAAAAATAAAGCCAGGTGCCCTCTGTTGGTCCCTGAATAGCAGGTTAAAGTGAGAATCCACCCACCACTACACTCTAAGACAATATACTGGCTACATAGACTTACCCCAAGATAAAGAAGTCCCATTAATTTACAAACTGGAAAAAATACATAGAAAATCTTATTTTAGAGGTGCTACAAATAGAACCCAAGGTCTCATACATGTAAAACAATTACTCTGCTGCCTAGTTACATCCTGTGCCAGGAAAGCTTAATTTACTGTTTCAATTGAAAGTATTTTTGTTTCAAGATGGAGTTGAGGGCTCATTTCTGGCTCTGCACTCAGGGATCACTCCTTGCAAGGCTATGGGGACCATATGTGATGCTAGGGATAAAATCTATGCCAGCTATGTGTAAAGCAAACACCTCACCAACTGTACATTATTTTTGGTCTGCAAACCTATTTTAGACTAAAGTTCCCTTTTAGATGCCTAAATGCAAAAACCTATTGATTAAAATACAGGTTCATAAAGGATGATATTACTGGGGAAATCACATTATTTTGCTTTCACATTTTGTTTTTGTGAAAACACAACTGTTAAGACCTTTATCTAGGATTCAACGATGCGATGAAAACAGACTATATAGTCTCAGCTCATCTTTAACTTCCTATATTTTATTGCTTCATTAAGTGTATGATAGGATAGTGCGCAATGCATTGATTTGTTCTTTACCTTCTGCAATTGTTTGTGAATGATTACTACAAGCCTAAATCAGATGCAATCTTTGCCTTCAAGAAAAGTGAGAATGCGGATGTGAAAAAAAAAAAAGAATTAGCACTGAGTTTTGATTTTCAAAATTTGTCCTGATGATCATTTCAGAAATTGTCACCTTAAAATGAAGATGGAAATAAATACATAGGTTTCTATAGATGGATTCCTTCAGGGAAAAAATTAGGCATTTCTTAGATGAGGAAGCTACCTTTTCATATATATTTTTTTGGTCACACCCGGCAGTGCTCAGGGGTTACTCCTGCTCCATGCTTAGAAATTGCTCCTGGCAGGCACGGGGGACCATATGGGGCACCGGGATTCGAACCGATGACCTTTTGCATGAAAGGCAAACGCCTTATCTCCATGCTATCTCCCGGACCCCACCTTTTCATATTAAAAATGAACATGTGTAGAACAAAATCTGAAGTTTACTACATGTTACAGGAAAGTATCATGATTTACAATGCTGTTAAAGATTTTCTCAATATAATTTGTTAAAAAGGTTTTCCTTGCTCTGCTTCATCCTCTTAGCTTATTTGCTCTCCCTGGGCTCTCAACTTTGCTCCATGGCTCTAGTCTGATTTGAGGCCATTACCACACTGTTTGTATTACTATGGATTTATTTTATACTTTAATGCTAGAGAGAGGTGGGCCTTCGATCTTCTTTTTCTTTAGGATGTCTGTAGTTCTGTTGGAATTTTATTACTTGATATAAATGTCAAAGGCATTTGGTCTGTCTTTAAAAATGCTGAGTATGCCCATGGGGATTACATTGATTCTGTAGTGTATTTTGCCTTTCATTTTGACAATATTAATCTTTGTCATCATGAACAGGGCATATGTTTCCATTTCCTTGAGTTCTCTTTTCTTTATTTTATAGGGATATTTTTAGAAATCTTCCAAAAACCAAATAATGCCAAACCTTTTATGGTGAGGAGAATTCTGGAGAGAAAGGGTTAGATATAGAGATGTTTGTACCCTGTGCTGTAATTCACTCACATGTAAAGTGTGTGTAATAGACATTTTTGAATTATAAGTATTCCTAATTGAAGGATGTTTAATCTTTGCCTTGCAGTTAGAAATATATTGAATCTAATCATCAATTCATTCTTCAATTATTACTACTATTTATTAAATACCAGATACTGAGAAATAATGCCGTATCTAGAAATCTCAGGACCCATGTGTTATTCCAAAATGTGATCTATTATGGATGAGAAAAGAAAGGAAAAGTCTAACAAATTAAGAGTCAATTGTATTCCGGTGCTCTTGTTACTACATTTCTAGGTTTTTTTTCATCACTTTGCTGTCAGGTTTTATTTTGTTCTTTTCTTTGTGAAAATATAGATTATTAATGATGTGTGGTTTATTACCATGAGCCAGAGGAACTTACTGAAATGCCCCTGTGCTTTCATTCAAAAGTTAGAAGCAGCCCTGGCACATTTTGCCCAATGAAATTTTAAAATGGCCTGCCAGCTCCCAACTGTGATCAAAAGAAAGCAGTATTAATATATGTTACTTTATTTATTGGGGGCAAGTCAGCTGCAAAGACTTAAATCAAATGAGAGTAAACTGGGAATATTTTCAAGAGAATAAAATCAAACAACAAAGGAGTTTTCAAAAAAGACAGGGTTGAAAAGCCAGACCCGAGAAAGAAAAATCATTGAGCTCTAAAGATAGCGTGTCTGTGCTTGGTACCAGGTCATTTTAGCCAAAGAAATCATGAACTGTGCAGGCAAGACACAATTAGTTTTCTTTGAAGCAGCGATAACAGAAGATGGGAGTAATAAAGCTATAACTGTAAAATAGGTGAACGCTCTGTAATGTAAGTGGGGATTTTTTATTATCTTCAGTAACATGTCTTTGGGATCATTTTAAGGGAGGAAATGGATGGATCTTAAGACAAAGATCATTCAATCTGTGAAATATGACCCAGGGAAAAGGCCTGACTTACTGAACCTTCGAAGAGGAAACTCCAAAATAAATTATGGCCAAGAACAAACTTAGAAGAGAAAAGGAGGAAAGAAGATGTGAGAGCTGTAAAAGGAAGCAATTAGCAGAGGGAGGAAGGAGTAATTTCAAAATGGCAACAGTGCATTTCAATGAGTGATGAGATGAAAACTTATTCATGCTTTCTTTTGTTAAAGGGACTTCTACAAATCACTGGCATACTTTTTCAATTGAGCTTTTGAATTTTGCATGAAAATATACTATCACTTTTTATATAACGTAAACTTTTCTTTTTCACTAAAATAACTGTCTAAACTAGCTTGGTAAGACAATAATTGAAGAACCGCTTAATCAATGTTAATAGTTCTTAAAAGACATTTTTGCAATACATGATCACTTACTTTGTATGATCTGTCCATGGCCTGTGGTTTTCTTCCCCATGGCGAATACTAGTTCCTTTACCAAGTCCCCACCTGAATATATTTGAATCTTGCATTAAATTTTCTGGGAATGACTGATACCATTTACATAAGTTTCCGTTTTCAAAGTCACAAACTTCCATAGCTTGAAGAGGATAAAATGAAGAAAAGATGCATGTATTACAATAAATATGTCAAGAAATAATGATTTCTATCTGCACTGGAACTTTTTCTTCATAAATAAATTCATATATTTATATATTTTAATATATTTAAGCAGACATATATATCTATTTATGTATATTTTAATTACAACTGACTTTTCTTTATTAATACAGTTTTGGCAAATAGATGGTATAATACTTAGAATTTTTTAAACCTGGGTGTGTTATACTCAAGTATCTTCAGTAACATAAAGATGAGAATAAATGCATATACTAAGAGACTGCCTTCATATTGAGGTGAGAAGTTTTTTAATTAGGTGCTAACAAAGAAATAAGCATTGCAAGTCTCTCCTGACAGTACAAGAGACCATTGACTTTTCTGGAAAGTATATGTCAGAGAACTTATGTTGCTTGAATGATGTGCAAGTTCCAATCACTCTTTTCTTGTTCCATGGTAATATTACAAGGTCAGCCTTTATTTCAACCTCTTAAGGGATTATTTTAAATTCCAGGTACTGAAAATTCAATGCAATCATATTTTAAAACAAAACCCTTGATAATGGACGTATACATCAGCTTTCAAATTTTTATGATTGTGTTCAAATATCACCAGAAATGATAAGCTAAGTAAATCAGAAGCACCTAATATGTGAAAAAAATGTATGCTCCCTCTCTTTCAGCCCCACCTCTTTCTGAATGAGTTCTGTGTCTTATTAAAATCCTCTCCTTAGTGAATAAAGCAAAAGATTCAAATCAATGAGATGTTACATCAAATACAGAAAGCCTGTTCTGTTCATACTGACATTTTTATGTCAAATCAAAAGTGACAGCAAACTGCACTTCATAAAAACTTAAGTTCATGAATAAATGTGAATTTTGAGATGGAAGTTTAATTGAAACCATTAAAAAAGTGTTTTGAATCAGAACATGTATGCATGCATGCATGTTACATTATTATTATTTTTTTTGGATTTGGGGGCCACACCTGGTAACTCTCAGGGCTTATCCCAGGCTAAGCACTCAGAAATTGCTCCTGGTTCAGGGGACCAAATGGGACACAGAGGGATCAAACCGCGGTCCGTTCTGGATTAGCCATATGCAAGGCAAATGCCCTACCACGGCACCATTACCCTGGTCACATGTTATATCATTTCAGATTACATTATCAATCCAAACATATTTTGTGAAAAGTTGACTTAGAAAAATTCTGTTCTACATTAAAAAATTAATTTAAAGATTCTGTAAAATCAAGTTTCAGTCAAGTAAGGTCAATATATTCTTAAAACAGTGAACCCATAGTTGTCAACAACCTGCTTTACTCAAAAAATATTGCTCCAGAAGATAGATCTCATTTTATATTAATGAAACATTTTAAATAAGATAATGTATAACTGCAGAAGATAGTCAGATTTGTCATAGTATTTCATCTTATAAAGAAATGAAAGAGGCATGATCACACAATTTGTTCAGAAATAAATAAGAATTCAAGTAATGCTTATTCTAAATTTCCCCATGATTTTCAAATAGTAATTTAACTGAGGGTAATTCCAGGACACATAAATCTCACAACCAAACAGAAATCTCAAAACTTTCAATCCAAATATAAATGATATTACTAAAGTTGCAAAGATAAAAATGAGTGTTTGTTAAAGATACTCACTGGATGAAATATATACATAAAGTTATGTAAACATTATGGCTTATATATGTTCCTAAGAAGATTCTAATGTCAACTCATGAGAAGTCTGAATGCTATAGTATCTTCCACTGTGTTACTGCTTTCACTGCTATTATACTCACATACAATACATATTATCCCTAGTCAATGTTGACTTCATTATCATTTCAATGCATTCACAAAATGAGTTTTGATTTTATCATTTTTGGTCTAGGCTATTTAATTCAATTACTGTATATGTATATACTAAAAAGGCTTTTTTTCTTATTCTGAGTTAAAAGAATAAATATAAAACTTACAATGATCACTGAAGTTTTATTATTTCTTTACAAGGTTGGCATAAGACAAATTAGTTACCTTCTACTCTCTGTATTAACTATATGCTCTGAAATCTTCATATAAAAAGACTGAAAAATACTATATACTACAGTAAAATGATGTAACACTCAATAAAAGACCAGAGAAAGAGAAAAAAAATCAGTGCTCACTGCTTTAGTCTTGTGCTTTGCCAACTAAAATACATATTAGTTTTCTCCTCTCGAAGCACATATCTATGGAGTCTACTTTTACTCTAAAATAATTTTTCTTTATCAATAGGAAAACTTATGGACAAGCAAATACTAATAAATAACAACTATCAATAGAGTCTATTCTCATTGATTCTTACTATTGACACTATATTTATTGCATGTGCATATCAAAAAAGTCAAAATTTGAATGAATTTAAATAAGTGAGGGACTTTATTATGATGCTTCATTAAATCCATGAAGGAACAGATTAAAAAATATCAAGTAAAATGAAAATCTCGTTACTGAAGCCGAGTAAAATTCACTCAAGCAAGTGTTTTGATTACAAAAGACAACTTCTTCTTTTGGAAATGATTGAAAAACGTTTGCTGGTTCTTCTACTATAGTTTTCTATACATAGTGTTTTTATATGAAGAGGTTTTTGTACAGCAGATTGACAAACTTCTAAATGTAGGCCATGCTACCAAGGGATAGTCTAGCATTTTCTTGTCTACTCTTTGGCTGCATTAAATACAAAATGTAGAAAGTCACCTACCACAGGAAAATTCATCAGATTTGTCAGGGCAGTCATATCTAAAATCACAAATCTGAATTTTTTCAACACAGTGACCACTGGACCTGCAGGCAAATTCATTGTCTGTACAGTTGTTCGGAGGTAATGTTACTGGAACTGATGTTTCTGGTGGAGTTGGAAGGTCCGCTGGCAAGTTATCTGAATAAGGCAGAATACAAAACTATTATTGAGTACATTTTTCCGTTTCTTTAAGGATTTTATGCAGTATTTTCTAAGTATGCTTCACATTCCAAATTAGAAGCATTATTCAACAGTAGTTGCTAATATCCTAGACTCATGTGAAGATATGAATTCTTAAGAAAAAAATATAATTCTTTACTCATGTAAAGATATGCGTTCTCAGTCATAGTAGGCACTTAGTAAATGTCAATGTACATTTCTGTATCAAAGTATTAAAGATTATTGAATATATGATGTTCCCAAAACAGACTTATATTAGCATGAATAAATACAGATTGATTCAGGTGATGGTATTAGGAATCAATTCAAGTTCTAAATTAAGCTTGGTAGTCTAACCAGTAAATAACTTTTTGTTTATCCACTATTATAATACATATACAATACTTTCATCCTCATTTAATAAAGATGATCCAAATATTAAACATTAAATTCAAGGTTGAAAGAAAAATATATAAACATGTAATTTTGATAAATTTATGTAAGCTACTTTGTTTACACATTGAGTTACTCATTAAATACTTAAATATTAAATATTTATTATTGATAGGGTAAGGTTTGAACTACATTTTCAGTTTAGATTTTTTTGAAATAAGAGCATCTTTATTGGAAGACAGTGACAAAATTTTTGACACTTAAAAAGATCAACAAGGTATTTTTTTGTTTTATTTATATGTATGGTGCCAGGTGATGAACCCTGGCCCTCATGCATGCTATGCTAGGCAAGTTTTTATTTATAATTTTGGTTTGTTTGTTTTGGGACCACAGTAGTTCGTGCTAAGGGCATTTTTAGTTTTCACAATGAAGTGCTGCTTCACAAAGAAGAGTATGAAGTCTTTTTGAGCAACAAGAAAATAATTATATGAAAACTAAGAAATTAAATGGCCCTTTAAAAATGAGGCTTTTCCTAGAGAAAAGTGTGTGACAGAGGGATAATGAATATGGTGTCACTAGATACCAGACTGGAGGAGAGACAGTTACCAGGTGATAAAGACTAAGAGGGTCTCCAACTTCAAGTTTGAAGTAAATACAAAAAAGCTTGGAGAAATGCCAAACTACAAAATTTCCACATCAATAAACCTGCTCTGGTACTCAGGTGGAGGATAAATTGGAAATGGCTCTGAGATGAAGAAGAGAACAGTTAAGCTTTTTACTTTAGTTCCAAGAAACTAATAAACCAAAGCAGAGAGATTTGGAAAGGAGCAGCCAGACCTGCAAAATATTAAACACTGGGTGTCTGGAGAGCTGAAGATTCAGGTTCCTTTGGAATTTGAGTAAATGCCATAAATAGCATCTTATTTCTTAGCATAATCTTTAAAATAATTAAGAGTATGACAGGAGAATATTGCAAATAGACCAAGATGTCAACTTTTTACAAAAATCTTGGTACTTAGTACCATGACCCTTATGTGTAGAGAAATGAAAGTGTGAAATATAAATAAGCAATGTCCCTGTTATAAACTGAACTAAAACTTCTGTTCTTCCAACAACATTTGGGAGGAGAGAAACAGATCTCAAGATTTCCTTAGTAAGCACTAAAAAGAGAAGAGGAAACTAAAAGAACAAGTATATATACCTCGATTTCCTTGCAAACTCATTGTTGCTTTTTCATAGGATTCATTAATCGTGTTGCACATTATATGGTTTTATGACAGGTATATAATATTATTAATCTACCATCATAAAATTATACATAATATTGTATTGCACTAAAAACATTCTATGCTCTTGTCTCTTAGACCTTTACTCACACCTCTGCTCCCAATCTCTGCCAAACATGAATATTTTGCTGTTTCCATAATGTTTTCTTTTCCAGAATGTTCTATACCTGGAATCATACAGTGGTAGCCTTTGAAAACTAGGCTTGGCATATTCCACATTTAAATTTTATCTATTGCACATTTAAATTTTATCCCAATCTTCATGACTTAATAGCTTGTTCCTTTTCATACTAAATTAAATTACATTATCTGATGTAACACAGATTATCTATCCAATTTTCTACTAGGAAACATTTTGAAAACATGGAATTTGTTGACCTATGTTAGATCCCTGGTACCTAATATGGACCCCTGAGCCTACCATGAGTGATCCATGAACACAGAGTAATGAGTAAGCACTGAACACAGTCAGGTGTTGTCCAAAATCCAAATAAATAAACAGACAAATAAACAAACAAATAAATATGTCACTCTTGTAATTTATCTCTTAACACTTTTGTTCATTTTTTAAACATACCTATTTTATTCTTGTTGAATTTAGAGTTGTTTGGATACAGTTTATGAATTTATGCTTTGGGTAACAGTACTTTTCCATCATGTATGTTATTTGCACTTTTTCTTTTTTGTAGCTTGTCTTATTCCCTTTACATATCTTGATAGCAGGGTAAGATTTTAGTTAAAAACAGTATAATTTATCCATTTCTTATCTTCATACATAAAGACTTTGGTATTGTATCTAAAAGAACATCACTATTTTTAAGATAATCTAGAGTTTTCTCCTATAACATCATATGCTTTTACCATTTTTCACTTCATCGTTTGGCTTATAGCTTACTTTGAGTTAAATTTTGTCAAAGTTATAAAATCTATGTCCACATTTATTTTTCACATGTGGATAGATATCTAGTTGTTCAAGCACATTTTTTGAAAAGAATTTTTCTCCATTGAATTGCCTTTATTCCTTCAGAAAAGAGCAGCTGAAATCTGTCTCTCTCTCTCTCTCTTTTTTTTTTTTTTTGGTCTCTTTGGGATATCTGTTTCCAACAACCTATTTCTCTATTCTTAGACCAATACCAAATGTACTGACTTACTGCATGTAGTTTTTTATTCTATCTTGAAGTCAAATATTTCCAGTCTATTTACTTTGCTGTCTTTTGTTACAGTGTTGGATAGTTTGAGTATTTTGCCTCTATGCTCAAGGATTAGTTTGCTTACATGTAACAACTTGCAGAGACTTTTATTAGGATTTCAATTATTAGGCTGAAAATAAATAACTTCTTGATAATAGTGAGTCTTCTTCACAAATGGCTTAGTATATTTATTGTAAAATATGTACTTCCTATTTTAAATATTACATAAATAGTATTATATAAATAAATTGGTAAAGGTTTTTGAACTTACAAATTTTATGCAATGTACTTTCAAAACTTGATTTACCTTTATGTACACAAAACTTCATTCATTTTAATGCTTTAATATTTCTTTAAATTAGTACTCTAAATTGAATATTTATAATATGCATAGTATTTTATAATTATATATTTTACATAGTTTTTAAAAACTATATGATCTCTTCTTTCCTTTATTATCTTTCTAATTCATTTCCTAGACGCAAACTTATTCATTTAATGTTTTGCATGAAGTTCATGAAGCTTCTTAAATCTATTACATTAGATCTGTTATTATATTTTTGAATATTGCTTCTCAATTTTCTTCATTGAATCTCAGAGTTCTATTAGCTTTTATAATCTATTGTTCAAATAAATCTATCTCTCTTTTCCTTCTCTATCTCTGTATATGCTTCCCTCTAAAATTTTTTCATAGATATTTTCCAGTTTACTAACCACAACAAATATATGATTTTTCATCCATTTGATTTATTCATTGACTCATTTATTAATTTCATATCTCATTTTCAGATACCAATTAAATTTATTTTCCTTTCTAAAAATATATTAAGCTGTGTTCTTAAGGTTTGGACTTATTTTGTAGTTTTATGTATGTGGGTAGACTGGTTCCAAGAGGCTATTACTCACATGTCTATGAAATTGGTGCTGCTATGACAGATCTATAGATTTCTAAAAATTTTTCCATATTGTGCTTGTATAATCTTTTGGTATAATGTCTGATGATCCCCACATGACTCACTGGTACCTCATGTGAGTCTTATTCCATGATGAGTAGATAGGGACACCCCATGAATGGCAAGAGGAAATATCACTGAGAACTCTTTTGGAGATTGATCTCCATGATTTTCTCTTTGACTTTTTTTTTCTGGTCTATGGGTCTATGTGTAGGGAAAAAAATCCTTTTTTTTTTTTTTTTACATTTTTTATTGTGGTCAAAGTGAATTGCAAATATTTCACAGTAATAGATAAGGCACATAGTGATAATGAATGACGGTCATTCCCACCACCAGTGTTGTCCTCCCTCTACTCCTGTTCCCAGCGTGCATCCCACATCTCCCTCTTTTATCCCCTGTAATGCTAGTACAACTGTTCCCCGTGTAGCTTGTTGTAGATTGGGTATTCTGTTGTCATTGACTTTGGATTTGGTATTCAAGTCTGAACATTTTCAATTTCCCACACCTAGACCAACTCCTCTCATATCTTTCCTTATATCTCCAATAGAGCCACATTACTGGAATCACCTTGATCAGCCTCATAATTGGAGGGGGGAAAATGGAACAGACAGTCATATGTTCTTTTTGATTTTTCTGTGGGAATCCTTGATGGCCAGGTTGTTTTGTTTTGTCGAAGATACTTCCCAGATCAACTCTTATAGACTACCAATATTTCAGTCAGCCCAAGCTATTTATCTTTCTATCCCCTCATCTCTTTTATATTCTCTTACTTCTTAACTCTGGTGGTCTAAGTATGCAGTCTATTCTAATTTTTTCTTACCCTCTTAGTTTCTCATAAAATGTCTTTTATTTTAAAGCCAGAAATAACATTTTAATAAATACATGCCATGTGACATTGAGTATTTCTAGGGATAGTCTATGCTAGTATTAAGATGATAGGTTTTGCTATATTATTGAAACCTAAGTGAACCTAATTTCAATTCATATAAGGAAAAAATCCCCACTGAAGAGTAAATCAGAGACCTTAGCTTCATGTCTTAAATTAATGAGTGAATGATTAGCAAAATAGAAGCAACTCATTTTCTGTCTCAGAAAGAACCCAATGGAAATCCCACTATTTACAGAAAGGAAAAATAGAAAAGATATTTATTGATTCTTATATTACTTGCTTCTTACTCAATAGTTTATATTATTTGTTAGTCCACCAGAAAGATAAAATCTTAAAAACTAAATAAATCTAGTGTGTCTGTATTGGAGAGCAATTCAATAACAAAGTGGGGGAACTGTTTCTGACTCCAGAGCCGAGATAGGAAATGGTGGTGTTTACAAGTTCAAGGTCCAGGTATATACCTCAGAATCTCAGGATACTATCTGAAAATAAAGTGAAAAGAAGACAATTCTTGGGGACAAGCACACCCAAAGGACTGTGAGCTTCCTGACATCTACTCAGATCTTTAAGAAAGTTTCAAGTTTCATCTAAAAATGGGAAATCAATTCATTTTGCTGCTGAGACAATTTGTAATAGTATTTTTCTAAAATATTTTGAAAAGAATTCTGGTGATCTAAGAACCTTTTATAGTAAATTTCTATATTTTATTTTCAAAAAATAGTATGGCTTGTGAACAATGTAATGTTAAAATATAGCTAGACTAATAAGCCTATAATTGGGCAGCTATAACAGAATTTCTCAGAGTGAGTAATAAAAACAGAAATGTATGTCTCATAGATTGGGAAGTTCAAAGTTCAAGATCAGTGTATAGTATGTTTGTACATGAGTAAAAACATGTTTTTAGTTAAGTTTCAGTTATAAAAAAGAACACCTTGCAACTTTCCCACCACCAAAC
>PVKC010038666.1:0-12705 GCA_004027635.1 Crocidura indochinensis
TAACCTCACCAGTAGTGTACTGTTTTCAATTTCTATGTAACGTTTCCAATACATTTGTGTGTGTGTTGTGTGTGTGCGTTGTATAATAAAATGTAACTCTAAAGAAAAGTAAAAAATTTTCCTTTTTACTTCAGCCAAATGTGAATATTGAGGTTTAAACCAGCGATTAATTCAGAAGAACAAAGACAATATTGTCATATGAGGTAAGTAAGGAAGATAGACAAAATCAAACAATAATAAAAAGTAAATATATATAAGTAATCACATATATTTATGATTTTATTTTTGGGGGCTAAACCTAGCAATGCTCAGAGGATACTCATGGTGGTCTCTGGGGACCAAATGACATACTTGGATAGAACTCGGTAAGTCACATACAAGGCAAGTACCCTACTATAGGGCTATTATCGCTCCAATCCAACTCATATTTTAAGAATGATAAAGATTAGGGGCCAGAGCTGTGGCCTAAGCAGTTAGGTATCTGCTGACTGACCACAGTTCAATCATCCGGCGTCCCATATGGTCCCCCAAGCCAGGAGCGATTTCTGAGTGCATAGCCAGGAGTAATCCCTGAGCGTCATCAGGTGTAGCCCAAAACCAATAATAATAATAATAATAATAAAATAAAATAAAAAAGATAAAGATTAGAATGGGGAGAAAAGAGAATGGCTCAGTGAATTATGGTGGAAAGATTCTTGCAAAGGAGGTAGGCATGATAAGGTAAGAGGTGAAAAATTTTAAAGAGGTGAAAAAGAACCCCTGGAACATATCCAACCTAAAAATAACAATATTGCTACAATAACAAGGTAAATAAAATCAAGTATATTGACACAAATGTAGACTCAGTCATTTAACTCTAATAAAAATATTGTTATTAAAATGTAACAAAATGTTACCTGCTTATGAATCAAATCACTTTTAAATTATGTTATAATAATTATCACTACATAAAGGATTGTTTATGATGAAGGATAACATATATAGGTACCCTAGTGAATAGCATTTACTAGAAATTTATCTAATAGCAAAAGAGGGTTGTGTAAAGAATAAATGAATAATCAATGATAAAGTTCTACTACTTATTAAGTCCTGATGACACTTGCAGAGAAATTCAATTTATTATTATTTTTTTTACTTTGGATGTTATTAGGCTATTATGTAAATTCTAGCAAGCCAACTTATAATAAATATAAATT
Organism: Crocidura indochinensis; assembly: GCA_004027635.1. NCBI lineage: Eukaryota > Metazoa > Chordata > Mammalia > Eulipotyphla > Soricidae > Crocidura > Crocidura indochinensis. The sequence continues at coordinate 1,197 of PVKC010038666.1, forward strand.
TATGATAATGTATGTTGATTAGTATTAAAATTTAGGAGTAAAATAGTGCAGAGAGATTGGGAGAAATATAATCAATGATTTTTAATAATAATATCAGTGGACTTTTGTGAATAATTTATACCTATTGAACTACTTAGCTAAATATACCTAGCAGAAAAATAAAGTGTACATGTTAAAATAGAGATAAAATAGGGTAAATAAAAAAATTCTGAATTATATTAAGGAGAAAAGAGGAAAAGATTTTGAAAGAAAATAAACATAAAATAGAATGCTAAAGATTTTAAAATATATTAATAGTAATTGTTATAATGTATAAATATGAAATCTTGCCTAAAGATGTGAGATTATAAAGTACAGTTATAATTCTTTAAAAAATTGCACAATAAATTATGTATTTCTATAGAAAATTTGAATTCTTATTAAATTATTATATAACTAGAAATTGAATTAAAATAACATTAAGGTAAGGAAATAAGTATAATTTTCTCAAGACAAATGTATTGATATTATCTCTGGTTTATATAGTCTCTAGAAATATATAATTACCTATGTGATTCAGATTTTGTTAGTGAGAAATATACTTTGTGTAAATAATTCAACTATGTGCAACTAATTTTGGAAGGCTTAATAGGCTGATAGCATTCATCTAATCAAATAATTTGACATTTTTCATTGCCAAATGTGAACTTTTAAACTAAAACTACTTACATAACAATTGCTCAAAATTATATAATTCTTTATATATTTTTACATATATAAACTTTAGCTTTTAAACTTCAGTTAGAATAGATGTAAACATACTAACAATAATTTTGCAGATAATGGATTATTGCTAATATTGATGGGAGTGTTCTGATTTGACTCTTCCAGGAATTGTAAAACCCAATAATACTAGGGTTCAAGGATGCAAGATTGTTTAGACCAACCATGCTGAGGAACTCAGTACTGCATCATAGTACTCTGGGGCCAACATGTCCACATTGGACATATTAGGACATATTAGGAAGGTCATATATTGCTGAAGTTGGACCACAATCTGTCTATCCAAAGCACCCCTAATTTCTTTGCTATCCTCTCACCCACATAATGTGTGTGTTTTAAAATCATGTGTCTGCTATGCACTTTTTGTGCAAGATTCATTGGAAAAGTAATACATACTGCATATAATTTAGATCTTAATCCTGTAATTTTCATTTTTCATATGAACTATATAATTCTAAACTAATAAAATTGATATATGTTATTTGCCAAATTTTATTAAAAATTGTCAGTTTATATATTGAGTCAAAAGAAAATAAGATTAAAATGTACTTTTAAATATATCAGTAAAATATTCAGTAATGTAGTCTAAAATAGTTGAATGAATCACAACATAATCTATAATAATCATATACGTTCAAGGTTCCTCAGATAAGGAACAGAAACAAATAAAAAAATACCAGGTTTATTAAGAGATAAACATGTTAAGTGATAAAGAAAACCAAATTCTGCAATGACATTTCAAGAAGCTTTAAGTCACACACAAATCATATAGAACATTGTTTTTCACTTTTATAAAAAAAAAGAATCTTTTCTAAGTGGCAGACATTTATAGAAAGGATATAACTCAAGAAACAGGGACAACGTAATACAAGCTTTAATGATCAGGGTTCTGCTTGAAAGTTTTATTATAGTCAAATAAAGCAAAGAAAGTCACACATCTTGGAAAAACATTGCTTTCTCCATTCTTACAACTGCTTTAATAATTTATAGAGATAGTATATAAGGTGACAGGAAATTGATACGCAGACAAATATGTTTCCCAAAACAACTGTCAAATGAGCTGCCCTCTGGATGTGTCCTGAATGGCATGGCAGTCGAAGGAGTCTCTAAAGAAATCAGCAGGTTTTCACAATTTGACAAAATGACTCTGCAGAGCATGCAACCTTTACAAATTATTCTTTGTTTGAATACGAAAATGAATAATACTATTTTCAAAGAACATATAGGGATAATGCTGTATATCTTCTACTCCCTCTGGATCGCAATATTATCTATTTTATCCATTATTGTGGAGTAAATTCTAATTTACTGAGTTCCTAGAGAAATGTTCCAATAAAAGAGAAAAGTGCTGCACTGCAACTTTTGCTTCATAAAATGTTACTCTTCCTACAACTGAAAACAAGAAATAGAGATAAACTGAGAAGTTGCTCTAACAAATAGATACAAAAAAAAAGAACTATTTGGACTTTCAATTACACAAAACCGGAAGATACTTTAGACATCTTAGAATGATTAAATATAGTAACACCTGTACTCTATTTTTCCCATTTCTCTTTTCTCTCTTTTATTTTTTTCTTTCTTTACTTCTTTGGATTACAAAGGGTCTTACTCAGACCTTATTCCTGGTGATGCTCAGGAAGTCATATTTGTTTCCATATATTAATAATGTAATTGATTGAAAGAAAGCTGCACGAAATGAAAGAATCTTATCCATTGTCCTATCTTCTGTTCCTTCCCTGTCTTTATTTTAACACCATTGATTGTTCTTATTGTTCCTTCAAATTTATTTTTGCTCCCTCCTATTTTCCCCATCCAACAAAAATTTCCCTGTACTAACTGAAGGTATTAATTCACATTATAGACAACTGAAGATAGATTTCTTTACATGTAAAGATACATGTATGTTATATTTGTTTATAACTTCATAATAATATTTTGAGGTCAAATTTATTGACATTATTGTATCTTGCTTTCCTTCTTTTAGAAGCTTCTTATATGATATTTTTAAATTCATAATGGCTATGAATTCCAATCAAATTTCTTTTATTTTTCCACCCACACCCAGTAACACTCATGGGTTACTCCTGCCTATGCACTCAGAAATAGCCCCTGACTTTTGGGACCAGATGGGATGCCTTGGGATCGAACCTTGGCCTGTCCTAGGCTAGCACGTGTTAGGACTCCCTGCGCCACTGCTCTGGCCCTACCAACCAAATTTTAAAATGTGAAAACACTTAATAAATTCCAAAATAAAATATATAGTGTGCTGTGTAAAGAAAGAGTTCAAATAATTAGACTAGAAAGAGAGAATAACTCAACACTTTTATAATCATTTATGTTATTAATATTTATGTGACATTATGAATATTCTGTCCAAATTTGAAATAAAAGAAATATTGAATTTACTGTTTCACAATTAAATGGAATACCATCAAGAGATATAATTTGTTAAAAAACTCTTCATCTGATAAGTAATGTCATATTAATCAACTCATGGATCAGGACAGTCTTAAAAAAAGAGTATATATCTGGATAATTTCTAGTTAGAAAGGTTTAAACTATTGCATCCAAAAATACTTATGAGTGAACAATCAAATTATGTTCAACTTCATGATGGAGGAGCTTAATAAGCTAAAAGTAATTACATATAATCAAATGAACAGAAATTTCTTAATAATCAGCAAGTGAATTTGGAATGTAAATACACTTGGATGACAACAGCGCTAATGATTACATTAAACTTTGAGCTTTGGTATTTCTTGCTTAAATGGATTACTGTAAGGATAGTACATATTTTATTTATTCTCAAAGAATTATAGTGTTTGCTCTTATAAGTAAATATAGTGGTCTATAAAAGAATCATAAAAACAAGAGGTTTTGTTTGAGGATATTTATTCTTTACTTAATGTCCAAATTATGAAAAAAGAAGGATATATTCAGATAATATTAATGTAAAACTAGCCAGAGAGTTTATTCTGAACTTTTGGACTCTTAAGACTCAAATTGTCCTTTGGTTCAGAGCCTTTCTCTGGTTAGCAATGATTTCACAAAATAAAACAACTCTGCTTTTAGTAGTCCAATTCAGTTCTGAAACTTTCTTTCCCCCGTGCATATTTTGTTGGGAAAAAATTTTCACTTGTATTCAGGACACCCCAGAGACAGTTACAGACTTAATCTGATAAATTGAGGAAAGGTTACTTGTTTCATTCTTTGTTCTTGCTCCACAATTGAATCCTCTGCTGCTTCTTTGCATTTTTCCTTCCTAACCTCTCTGCCCTTGCCTCAGGTAAAACATGAACTTGCTTATAGACATCTGCAAATTAAATGAAGGTTCTAAATTACATGATTTACATATATTCTCTCCAAATCCTCTTCATAGCACGATATATATGACTTTTCAATTTAATAAACAGTTACATGTAGTCTAAAACATTTTCATTTGTTGGTTCTGCCCATTTTGTCTCTCTGATCATAACACTAGATTTAATACATTTATAATTATGCTGGTGAATAAAGTTTAACTGGTCTAAAGAAAGAAAAAATAAAAATAAATACTAAAATAAAACATAAAAAGTATCCAACCCTTACTTATAAAGCTTATAGGTTTATATGGTTAAAATAATCCCAACATGCATGATTCCAAACTAGTGTCAATGTAAAAAATACCCCAAGTGTTTAATTATGTACACTCAAAAATTAATGTGAGCTGCTAATCTTTAGTCAAGTGAGATAAATAAAAGATATTATTAGGCTAATTCAAACCTTGTCCAGAATCTTGCCTCCAGTGCCATAGAACTTTGAGAAAAACTTTAACTACTTTATAGCTCTGAACCTTCATAACAAGAGACATAGAAGCATCAATTTGCTAAGATATTGTGAAGAAAGAAAATGAAATAAAGTATGCAATATAGCTTTCATTGTTCTTCACACATAAAATTATTAATGCATATTAGCATTGTCATAGGTACTTTTGATATCTGATAATACAAAATATGCTTTCATAACTCTATAGTTATAGTGACCATTATAGTCATCATTCCATTCCTTGTGATTACATTCGTTGTGAAATTTTAGGATACATCAGAAGGTATGTAAATATATTCTGGCTTTCATTATATGTAATACATTGTTATCAAGGTAATTCAGAAAGTTAAAGAAGGGCTAGGGAAAAAGTCAGGGGAGTGAAACACTTGTCATATATGTGACTAATACCAGTTCAGTCACTGAATCCACAAATGTCCCCCCAACTATCACCAGGAATGATACTTCAGCACAGAACCAGAAGTAAACCCTGAGTTCAGCCACTTATGACCTAGCATTCTAGCCCATTTTTTAAATGTAAAGTAATAGTATTAATAATTTTAAATATTGTCACTTTACAATATTACACTGATTCACAAATATACTTACTCCAATATAATTTTTAGGTTTAACAATTTGTTATTGTCTCATTTAATGTAATATATTGATGAACACCTGAAGCGTTTCAGCATGCATTCAAGGAATTTTTTTTTGTTTGTTTGTTTTTGGGCCACACCCTGTGACGCTCAGGGGTTACTCCTGGCTATTCGCTCAGAAGTCGCTCCTGGCAGGCACGGGGGACCATATGGGGAACCGGGGATCAAACCGCGGTCTGTCCTAGGTTAGCGCAGGCACCTTATCTCCAGCGCCACCGCCCGGCCCCACATTCAAGGATTTTTTTAAAAGTAATTTTTTTCTAACTTGACACAAATGGTCTTATGAACACTACTTAAAATCATTTTAATCATCTTTTGGTTTATTCCCTTACTTGAACATGAAAATTCTTTTAATTTTTTCATCCTTTAAAACTCAATTGTGGCATCCAACTTGGATGTCCAGAAGATTTCATTCAAGATAACATGTCTATTCATATTTATTATAATATTTAATACATGAATCTCTAATAGATTCTAAAACTTTATACACTTTGTGGAGGGCAATTGATAATACTGATGGCTTACTCTGTGCTTAGAAATCATTCCTGTCTAGAAAAACCTGTCTAGACTACAGGTGGGGGGGATGGAGAGGAGGGATAGTTGGGACATTGTGGTGGAATGTTGCACTGGTGATGGGGGGTGTCCACTTATATGACTGAAACCCAACCACAATCATATTTGTAATCAAGGTATTTAAATAAGAATATTATTAAAAAAGGAAATCACTCCTGACAAGCTCAGATAACCATCTATCATGTCAACAATCAAATCAAATATATGTAGGCAACATCCCAAAATCAAGCTTGTATATTTTATTTTTTAAATACCAATTGTCACTTACATACCTATATTCCTTAGATTGAGTTCTATTATATTGGTTGATAACTTTACAGTCACAATAGTATATTTATTTTTTTTTGGTTTTATTTATTTATTTTTTTTTTTGGTTTTTGGGTCACACCCGGCAGTGCTCAGGGGTTACTCCTGGCTCCATGCTCAGAAATTGCTCCTGGCAGGCACGGGGGACCATATGGGGCATCGGTATTCGAACCGATGACTTTTTGCATGAAAGGCAAACGCCTTACCTCCATGCTATTTCCCGGGTCCACAATAGTATATTTAGACATGATCCTCCAAATAGGAAGAAATTTACCATTATATTTTCAGAGTACAAAAATTATAGTTATGGGACAATTATTATAAAGACAAGGTAGCCAGTGCTAAATCTGCATTTTGATATTCACAAAGTGAATGATGTACAGTACACTTTCCATGATTATGAAGAATGTCATGAGACTTTCAGTTTATGTAATAATTTACGTTTTTCTTTAAAACTCAAAACTTTAAAACTCACTGTTTCAAAATAAACTATAAACTGTCCCTTATTTCTCATTCATTAATATTGTTATCCTTGTATTCATCATCTCACAGAAATACATCTCGATTTATAAATTACCTAATTTATAAAGCTATTAACTTTATACAGTATTTTTTGTAAAATACTCATTATCTTCTTAGCAACCATATAACACATTTAATATATATACATAAATTCTAGCTTTTAATCATTTCTGAAATATTTTAGAATCAATAAAATTTCTTATATTTTTTATTTATTTTATTTTTATTATGCCTTTCCCTTGCCTAGCCAGGTGAATTTTAATCGATATTTACTTAAATAATTCACTTATCTGACTATCTGACTAATCCATTAGTTTTTTTTTTAATTAAAGGAAACACACTCAGTATTCTCTTTCCTTACTTTCAGTTGATTACAACTGTAAGTGATATTGTAGAACTATCTGCACTTCTATTTTCATCTGTGAATAAATATGCAGTATCAAAGGTAGAGGAAGTCACCACCTTGTCTTCTTGCATCATGTGAAAGAGACTAGTGAAAATTGGGGCTGTAACACTTGTTACATATAAATCATTAATTTGGAGGAACATGTCACTTCTTTCATTATAAGATTGCCAAGTTACAAGATATGTGGGATAAAATATCAAGAAATAAAAGTCTTTCATTGGGGGGTTATAACTTTGGGGAGACAATAGTCTCAGAGTGAGCTAGAATTTTATGAGTCTGTCAATTGTCTGATTGGCAGGTTTCTGTAAAAGGAGCCTTGCGGGATTTGATACTTGAATTTTAATTAAACCAAAATTATTCATTGTTCAGTTCCAAGTCCCTAAAGAGAAATTGGAAATCCTGCAGAGGGACTCCCAACAGTAATTACAAGTTCTGCAGAAATTTAATTGACTTGCATTACCCAGATAGTCCTGATGACTGGAGTGCTGTGCTATTACATACATTTTTAGAGGAATTATAGGAAAGGCAAAAATCTAGAATGAAAACAGTTTCCAAGATTCCGCAATGGGTAATTTATTACAAAAGCAGAGGGAAATGCCATTTTTAATGTGAGGCACCTAATTATGTTTACAATATGTGAAATATGTTGGTTTGCTTTTACCATTTATTCTATAGTGCGGTGTGGTTTTTGTGTGACACGATTGGTTTTAGGGACTTATTCTCACATGCTTGAAGGGTCATGCAGTGCCACAAATAGATACAAGGTCTTCCACCTGAATTCAAAATACTTGACCCACAAGCAATTTTCTGTTAAAATGTTTTCTTCTTAATTATTTTTGAGCAATAGCTTATTTAGTGGGTGATATTAATTTCCAGAATGATACCTTACCAAGTTTGATGATTTCTGATTGATTTTTTACAATAACTTTTCTATGTTAACTTATTAAACCTAATATAATTCTCCAAGTGGAAGACATCATTGATTAAGCATCTTTTAACATGTTCCTTTGGGTGCTTTTTTTACTTGGTGGTATTTAACTGAACATATTAATTTCCTCTTTTAAGATTTACTTGGTTGTCTTACAATTCAAGCAGGCTAGCCATAAAACAGAGAACATTATTAGCCCTAGAGTAGTTCATTAATGAAGATATTTTCTTCTTATTTTATATGAGCAATTAATAATATTTATTTCTATTTAAGCACCACTTGATTACATTCATCATATTTGATATGCTGCCATGCGTGTCATAGATCTATGAAAGAGCTTCAGCTCCTGTTTTCACTAAATTAAAAATATTTCAAAAGTCCTTATTACTTTATTGGCATATAGAATCATATAGATGCAATTGGTAGAATAAATTGACAAATGTTCAAGTATTTGTGGATTTTAAGGTAAGTTTGTCATTTCTTTCTAGTTAAATATTATGTGGTTAGAGATTATAAATTGTATATCATCAAGACAAAATATTGAGACATATATGTTATCCTAGAACACAGTTTTACCTGATAAATATTTCATGTGTCCTCGAAAAGATGTGTATAGTTATCTTGTTAGGCGAAGTGTTTTATAAATGTCAATTCTGTCAAACAGGTTGATAGTGCTGTTTATGCCTGTTTTACTGATTTTCTGTCTACTGCTGTTTTGATTAAGAGAAGTTTTAAGTCTTTTCAATATTTATGTTAAAATTTAATCATTTATCTATGTTTTATTTTTGCCTCATTTATATTCGAATTTATTGTGGGCTACACATTAATTCATATTTATTGTGGATACTTGTTTAAGCAGTTACCATTATAAAATACCTTTGTTCTGGGAAATCGTCATATTTGACCTTATTGATAATTATAAAGTTATGAGTATTGAGATAATATCTACAATGATTTACTTGGTGTCTGGCATATTGAACTGCTGATAATTTTTAACTGTGATATTAAGTTTAATTTTTTATTTAGACACAGTTATAAAAATAAAACTATAATATCTAACTTGTTTGTTAAAATTTCAAGGGATTTGCCTTTTTTCTTTCATTTGTCTACAACTTCTATACTTTGTAACAAGTTTCATTTATCTAATAATTCAAAGAAAATTGTTTAGCATCTTGATGTTAAATTATTGAGCTAAATGAAAAGCATTAAACATTTACATGTTGATATGAACCTGGAAAATAATTTTTCTTACATGAGACAAATTTTATTTGAACCCAAAATTTCCATTCGTACTAAGTAATGACTACAATGTAGTCCACATTGCATAAAAGATTAAAACCAAACATGATTCTTACTAATGTGAAAAATTTAATTTATATACTTATAGAATTTTTTGAGAATACCATATATATACATCCACAGTTTAGATGTTCATATAAAACATTAGAATTAATAATTCTTTGTAGGTGTTATGAATATTATTCATGGAGAAAATTTACATTATTTTGAAAAAAATCAATGAACTTGTTTTTAACTTATTTGCGGACAATTATAAAATTAGATATTTCTATTAATCTTCCTTTCAATTCCATAGATATTTAAAAATAAATTCTTAAATATCCAAAGTTCTATATTATTATATAATATACATTTTTCTATTATAATAAATATTACCAATTAACCACTTTTTTTTTGTCTCACCTGGCAGCTCTCAGGGGTTACTCCTGGTTCTATACTCAGAAATCACCCCTGGTGGGCACAGGGGACCATATGGGATGCTGGGATTTGAACCACCATCCTTCTGCATGAAAGGCAAACATCTTACCTCCATGCTATCTCTTCAGCCCTAATTAACCACTTTCTAATGTGTTTGTAACTCATTATTTCCAATATTTATCTACTTTGTTCATATTATTCCAGTTTTAGATCACTATGACTTTTTAAATAAATATAATCAATATTTACTTTCAAGAAAATAAAAGAAATATAAAATAAGCATTTGATATAGTTATATCATCAAAATCTATTAGATGCAGCAGTATATATTGCTTTGTGTATTAAAATGGCATCGGTGATATACAATAAAAAACACAAATAAAGAGTATCTAATCTTATCTCAAAATGAACAGGAGCTTGATGGAAGAAATGAAAGTATGTTTTTAGTTGTGGTTTTAGGTTGGAACTACACCTGGCAGTGTTCAAATCTATCTCTTGTTTCTATATAATCATGGTTCATTCCTGGCTCTCTCTGAGATCATATATGGCGCCATATTTCTATATAACATCTGAATGAGACACAAGTACCTTGCTGGCTACATTGTCTCTGGCCCCAATAAACCCCAAATATAAGTAAATATATCTCTTCATTCTCAGAATTAAATAGGCTCAAAATGAGTGAAATGTTAGGGCCGGTACCATAGCACAGTGGGTAGGCATTTGCCTTGTATGCTACTGACCCAGATCTGGGTTCCATCCCCAGCATCCCTTATGGTTCCTCGAGTCTGCCAGGAGTGATTTTTGAGTGCAGAGCCAGAAGTAACCATTGAGCACCGCCCAGTGTGACCCCAAAACAAAAACAAAATGAAACATAAAAGAGCAAATATATTAGTGGAAAAATAATATATTTTTATATGTTTAAGTATATACAGTTCACCTTCAACATTTTCTTAATGCTATGTGCTGGAGGAAGGAACTTTACAGTAAGATTTCAGAATTTCAGTGATGAATAAATATTGATGCACTGCACATTATACTTCTCAGTTACTTTTTATAGTCTTATGACATGTGACTGAATATGATAGATGTCTAATGAGTTCACTCTCTATTTGTTTTTGGTTGTGTTTTGTTTTGGTTTTGGTTACAAAGACGTGCTCTTCCTTTGTGCTCAGGAACATTCATGAGAGAGCTTAGAGGACCATTATCATGTTAGCAACCAAACCAGCATCATCCATGAGAAAGACATGTACCTTAAATCCTACGCTTTATCCTCATCCTCTACTTCTATTCTTTATATATTTAATATATATTTACATATAATTATTTAAGCTTCTTTTAAAATTTTTCTGCAAAATTTTAATAATATCTGTATTTAAACACCTTGATTACAAACACGATTATGATTAGGTTTCAGCCAAGTAAATAATACACCCCTTCACTAGTGCAACATTCCCACCACCAAGGTCCTAAATCCCGCTCCACCCACCCCACCCAACCTGTACTCTAGACAGGCTTTCCAGTTCCCTCATTCATTCACATGGCTATGATAGTTCTCAATGTAGTTATTTCTCTAACTGCACTCACTGCTCTTTGTGGTGAGCTTCATGAGGTGAGTTGGAAGTTCCAGCCCTCCTCTCTTTGTCTCTGAGGATTGTTGCAAAAACGTCTTTTATTTTTCTTAAAAACCATAGATGAGTGAGACTATTCTGTGTCTATCTTTCTCCCTTTGACTTATTTCACTCAGCACGATAGAATCCATGTACATCCATGTATAGGAAAATTTCATGACTTCATCTCTCCTGACGGCTGCATAATATTCCATTGTGTATATGTACTACA
>PVKC010038667.1:0-12708 GCA_004027635.1 Crocidura indochinensis
GACATTGGGGGTGGGAATGTTGCACTGTTGAAGGGGGTGTTCTTCACATGACCGAAATCACAAACACATATGTAATCAAAACGCTTAAATTAAAAAAAAAAGGGAAAAAAAAAGAAGGAAAAAAAAATAAGGCCTCCCAATTCTTACCACAGGCTGTGTTCCTCACACAGACTGTATAGAAAAAGGAGGTACAGTAAACACACCCTATATACACTTCAACCCAGATCCTTGCCTGGTCTGGATTGGAAATTGGGGACAAAAAAAATATGCAATTTCTGGGGCTAGAGTGATAGCACAGCAGGTAGGTCATTTGTCTTGCATGTGTATGTCCAGGGTTCGATCCCCAGAATTCCATAGTGTCCTTCCAGGTTTGACAGGAATAAGTTCTGAGTAGAGCCAGAAGTGACCCATAAGCACCACTTGTGTTGTCCCAAACTAAAATAAATAAATAAATAAATTTCTAGTTAGTTTTAGAGAAGTCTAAAAATTAGAAACTCATGTTTTTTAAGTTAGGTTGACTATTAATTATAAAATTCTAATGAGGAAAAACCAATGTTCTTCTCTAAGAGAAGAAAATATTTACCTTGCTTCAACTGTAATTATTATTATTTTCAACTTAAAATAATTTGAGTGACTTTATCTTTCAATTAAATCTTAGTATTTTCATTTTCAATTAAAGTCATTACTATTCATTTATAAGTAAGCTACACAAGACTATTTATTGGTGGTATAGATGTTAACTCTAAATGTAAAACAAGTAACATTCAATAATAAAAATATTATTTTATTCAACAAATTTCCATATAATTCAACAAATTTCCATATAATTCTAGAAACAGTATTTCTTTTTTTGAGGGGGAAAATATATATAAATGACAATGGAAAGAACATCTTTGAAATAACTATCTTTGCAAATTTAGTTAGCAACATGGGGGTTATGTAGCTTTTTCCTTCACAACACTATTTATTCCTTGAAAGAACTGAAAAATAAAATACAGAACTTTACTAACTTTTAGAAAATTATACTAAATTTTTTGAAAATTTACTAACCTTGATTCAGCTGTATGGATTTGGTGGTGCTACCAGTCAAATGGAAGACAGAGCAGGACACAGTAGTCACATTTTCTTCCAGTTGGCATGTACTCTGGGTCTTGACTATGCCATTGTCCCAATGATTTTGCTCAACGGTGACACAAGCCCCCTCTGGAGTCCAGGAGATCTGTGCAGCTGGCTTCCCTACTGCCTTGCACACTGCAATTCTATTCTTCTTTTCAGATAAGGTCACAACCGGGGTCACTGCAGAGGTGCAGGGAAATGCTTCAGTTTTAGCACTTGGGACACATTATTTAGAGAAAGTTACTTCAATCCCAAATTTGATTTTCTAAAACACTACAATACATGATATTCCTTACCTAACACTCGGAGGCGATAATAATGATAGAAATTCCCATCTGGCGTTAAAATTTCACAGATGTAATTCCCTTCGTGACTGACAGCCACTGTATTGATCTGAAGGGTCAGATCCTGGTCAGGTCTGGAGAACCAGGTTAGTCCCTTATCACCACATGTGTTGTTTGTCTCATTTTTCTCCTGGTGGTAGGCTATGCTGCAGTTAAACTTGCCTCCAAGGTCTATTTCCCATGTTGCTAATATCACATAATCTGAAGGGATGGGTGGGCAAAGAGAACAACCTTTGTACCCACAGATGCAGTGGGATAACTATGATCTAGAATAGACAAAAGAACAATGTTAAATATTTGATGTGCCAGTTTCTAAAGGGCTTTATTTAAAGCCACATGCAACCCATTTATTATTTAATAAATTTCTTATTCATTCTGAAGCAAAAAATATTAACTAGAATTAGTTCAGCTTGTTTCTCTCAAGAAAAGAATATATTTTGGTGTGCAAAAGTTTACAACATATAAATTTTATATTTTGTCATATGAGATATTTAAATGCTAATAGTTAACAAAATTAATCATTTTGTTGATTTATCAAGAACACTGTTAAGTACAGTTTACAGTATATGCTGTGTATATATAGACCAATAACAAATATAATTACAGATGACATCCTAATCCCATACTCATACCATGATTTTTTTTACTACTTTTCCTTTAAATTTCTCTACTAATAAAAATATAGAAACTTTACTATTAATAGTTTGTGGTGCCTAATTATCACTGTCTGTATTTAATGAAGAATTTCATATACTTTATATACTCATATATTATTATATATTATTATACTATAACAAATTAGTTGGTTATCTTATTCTAGAAATATTAAATTTAGGTAACAAATTAACATTACAAATATATGTACCATATTAAATACATTCAACAATTAACCAATGCTTATTGTCTATAATGAAAAAACTACCAATATTCTACAAAATACTGTCAATATTATCTATAGCAAAAAATAATATATGTTATTATATATGTGATCTTTCTTGTTTGAGTTTTCGTCATACCTGGTGCTACTTGGGAAATATTCATGACTCTGTGCCCAAGAGTCACTCCCTGCCATATTAGAGGAAATCATGAAATGCTGGGAATAAACTTGAACCTCAAAAGGAAAAGTCAGCCTCTTGAGTAGTTCTCTATTTCTGTATCTATGACTTTTTTTTAGTATTGAAATAGTGGTAATGTTTTTATAAAGATAAAGTTAAATTTTTCTAATTTTTGTGTTTGATGTATTCTGATTTGTGCCCTGGTTTTGACCTGAGCTTTTATCCCAAGCAAGACTTTTTCTTCTAGAATTTTATACCAAGTAGAACCAAAACAAATGAAATTAAATTTATGTATAGAACAAATAAAATAAAAAATAAATAAAAAGGATGGAGGAGGCTACCTTTACCTTTGTTAATAAAGTCTTCTGACATTTTTTTGTGTAACATCTCTTTTAAGATATACACAAGCCTTTATTTATTTTCCCATTTTCAATGAGGGGCTTTGATTTACAACACTATTATCAATGCTTTCATATATCCATCACACCAACCACCAAAGTGTTGCTTCCCTCAGTCAATAATGTGCAGGAATTCCTCAGCCCATCACTCCTCATCCCCTAGGTAAGGTAAGCTCTAGACAAGTTATTCATTCAGTTCTGTTGCCTTTAGTTATTTTTGTTCCCTTACTATGTTTGTATATGCTGAATATGCATCAAGTAAGAATCAAGTAAAGAAGACATACAGAGATAACAGAAAAGGGAGAGCTTTAAATAACATGGGAGAAAATATGTTCATTCTATCTCTCTAACTGGCATCCAGGGAATTTCTAATTTGGCAACGACTTGTAGCCAAGCAACTAATTTGTTGGAAACCAGCTAAAGATTGGGAGTGAGCATGTGCACACATAAAAGAAAAAGCTGAAGATAAAACTGAAAAAAAAAGCTGAAGTAAAAAACTGGTGGGTGAACAATTCATCATGGTCCTTTTGTGTTTTCTGAAGTTTGAACTTTTAAATAGTGAAAAGTTTTAATGTTTTTCATGGTTCTTATTCTTAAGATATGAATCTATTTTAATAGAACAAGTCATCATATAAACAAAGTAATTCTAGCATAACTACAAAAAAAAGAAAACTAATAGTAAAGATTTCAAGCACTTAGATATTGTTTTATTACTTTTCTCCATTCTATGACCTTCAATCACCCTTGTTTTTCTTTTATCAACCCTGTTGTGATAACTTATTAATAACCCTACAATCAATGGATTTGTTACCTGATAAATATATTACATATACAGCCCTGAGATCAGCTAGGTTGATTTTACTCATACTTCACTGAAAAGATTGAGTCTCATAATGGCTACTCAGATAGCAGTCATGTTAGATCTTGACTACACCTTTTTATATAAAATCGTTTTATTAATATTGATAAATATTAGCTTAATTTTAATTATCTCCTGAGCAGAATTAATATTATTCTGGTATCGTCCCAATTCATTCATTCTTATACATACAAAAGATGTTTGGAGGCAATTCCTTCTTGTTTCATTCATTTACATAGTTTAAGTACCAATCATTATATACCTATATACTGCAAAAACCTCCTAATTTGTCTCTGTAAATTCTCTACTACATAGCTTACATTGTAGACAGCATATTGTTGTACAGAAAACAGCTCTATACCTTTCATAAATCAATCATCTTCCAAGAAAATATTACAGTCTTCGTACTTTTACTTTACTTATTTTTTAGAAAAGTTATAAAGAAATTTATTAGAAAAATAATGGTTTATGTAATAAATATCACTGTGGCAATAAAACATCCAAATACATGAGAGAAGAAGAGAGAGGAGAGAGGGAAGACAGAGAGGAAAGTAGAGGGGAGCAGAGGGGATGAAAGGAGAGGGAAAGGGGGGAGAAAGAAGGGAAGAGGAGATGAGAGGAGAGGAGAAAGTGGAGAGGAGAGCAGAGGAGATAGGAGGAGAGGGGAGGAAAGGAGATCAGAGAAGAAAGGAGAAAGTGGAGAGCAGAGTAGAGGAGAAAGAAGAAAGGAGAGGAGAGCAGAGTAAAGGAGAGGGGAGAAAAGAAGAGGGTGAAGCAGCACGGAGGGAAAAATTGGATGGGAGGGGAGAAGAGGGAAGGAGAGGAGATGGGAGAGAGGAAGAGAGAGGGGAGGGAAACGGAAGGGAGTGAAGTGGAAGAAAGGAGAGGAGAGAAGAGGGGAGGGGAGTGAGGGAAAGAGAAAAGAGAGGAGAGAACACACTGCACGAAGAGGATCTGTAGAGGTGATAAAACTGCTCTGTATTCAGTGAAATTGACCCAATGACAACATTTGAAAACTCTTAGAATGGGCAAAAGAAAAGCATTTTTTCAGTGAACCATATGCAATATTCTTGTCAGGACACAGAGGTCATCTTCCAGAAATCATGCTCATCAGCCCTCAGTCTAAAAACCAGGCAATGGGTGCTTCAGATCTCAACCTTCTCAAGAGTCCTGGAATGTCTTAGGAACCTGGGACTGACATTGACTTTTTTGTGTTTGGAGGTCCCAGACATGACTCTACTCTGTATTGACTTTTAAAAGCTTCCTTTTCAAATTAACACATTACTAGAACCTATCATTATCATCATATATATGTTTTTTTATACTCCAGACAGCACAATTGCATTTCTATTATTCTTACCACAATGTTTCTAGTCTAAGATGTTCTAAACTACAAAAACAGAACTTCTTAAGAAATCTTGATGTTTTTCTCATCTTTATGTTCATTACAAAGCCTCGAATTATGCTTGATAGAGAAAATTACATAATCTACTGATACTTATTACTCTAGGTTAAAAAAGACAGGCTCTATTCAGGGTATTTTATATTAGTAACCACATTCTTCAATTCTGCAGAAGGCTGAACTCAAACTAGATCATTAACTACTTCTCTAAAGAAACTAAACACTTCATCTCTCTAATTAAATAAAGGAACATTTTACCTTCTGTAGGAGATTTTATAGAAGACTTCTTTCTGTTCATAGATAAATTAACTGTTGAAGCTGAAATTCAGGAAAAAAGTAGTTAAAATAAATTCTTTACATTTAAATAGAGTATATGTCATTATTGAGTCACAAAAACTCATATAATAATAAATCAGTTAACTATAACTAGATTACACAAAAATCCCTTAGGAATATAAATATTGGGGTTGGAGCGGTAGCACAGCGATAAGGCATTTGCCTTGCAAACGTCTGACCTAGGACAGACAGCGGTTCAATACCCCGGCATCCCATATGGTCCTCCAAGCCAGGAGCGATTTCTGAATAGGTAGCCGGAGTAGCCCCCGAGCATCACCAGGTATGCCCCTCCCCAAAAGAATATAAATATCAATTACTCATCCTTAAAATATGTCAACAGAAATAATATTCAGATGTCATTAATAGAAGCATCAAAATGCAAAGATATTTTTGAAGTTTTTTCCTTATAGTTAAGGTCACATTGTTATAATAGTGTTAATATTTATACAAAATTTCACCACCTCACTACCAACGTGCCAAAGACCCTTCATCACTGGGGTTATGTCACATTAGAGTTTTTTTTTTTCATCTCATTTCTTCTCTCTACTGCTTGGTAATCTCAGTTCTGCAATCTAAGACGAAGGATTTGTTTTTATTAGATACTCTCTGTTCTCCATCTTTCTGTATGTGATATATATATATATACACATACATATACATATGTGTGACATATATATATCACATTTGAGAAAGATCTACCTTGTCATTCTTACTCTGACTTACTTTGTTTAACATAAGGCCTTATAATTACACCCATGTTGTACCAAGCTGAACTAGTATCGACTGTGCATATATACCACCATCTATTATTTTATCGAATCATCTTCCATTGAGCATTTGGATTGCTTTCATATATTGTCTATTTTAAATGATACTACATGATACTTTTCATGTTAATGATGCCAAGAAGTTATAACTATGGTTCATATAGAAGTTATACATTGTAATTTTATATGTTTCCATACTGATTTCTTACAGAGACTAAACCAATAATTTTACTACCCATAGCAAATAAGAGATTGTTTTTCCCATATTCCACCAATAAATATTTCTATTATTATATTAGCTATTATTGTTATTGCTGTCATGATTTTAATTGCATGTATCTGTATTCTATTTTTTTTTTTGGTTTTTAGTTTTGGGCCACACCCAGCAGTGCTCAGGGGTTACTCCTGGCTATCTGCTCAGAAATAGCTCCTGGCAGGCACGGGGGACCATATAGGACACCGGGATTCGAACCAACCACCTTAGGTCCTGGATCGGCTGTTTGCAAGGCAAACACCGCTGTGCTATCTTTCCGAACCCGCATGTATCTGTATTCTTAAAAAAAAAAACTGTCTTGGGGCCGGAGAGATAGCATGGAGGTAGAGCCTTTGCCTTTCATACAGAAGGACAGTGGTTCGAATCCTGGCATCCCATATGGTCCCCTGAGCTTGCCAGGAGCGATTTCTGCGCTTAGAGCCAGGAGTAACCCCTGAGCGTTGCCGGGTGTGACCCAAAAACAAAAAAAAAAAAAAAGAAAAAAGAAAAGAAAAGAAAAAAGAAAAAACCCAAAAAACTGTCTTATCACCTATTCTCATTTTTCTAATAATATATTTATTTAAGCACTATGGTTAAAAACATGTTTGTAGTTGGGGTTCAGTCATAAAATGTACACCCCCCTTCACCAGTGCAACCTTCTGGCCACCAAATGTCCCCCATCTCACTCCTTACCCACCCCCTGCCTATCTTCGAGACAGACATTCTATTTCGCTCATTTACTACCAACAGCATGATAGTTGTTAGTGTAGTTACTTCTCTAACTGCACTCACCACTCTTTGTTGTAAGCTTCATATTATGGGCTGGCCCTTCCAGCCCTCATCTCTATTGTCTGAGATATTATTATCATACTGTCTTTTATGCCTCTTAAAAACGCACAGATGAGTGAGACTATTCTGTGTTTAACTCTCTCCCTCTGAATTATTTCACTCAGCATAATAGTTTCCCATGTTGATTCATGTATAGGACATTTTCTTAATTTTTTCTAATAATTATTTTTTTCTAATAACTCCATAGTATTCCACTGTATGTATATACCAGTTTCTTTAGCCACTCATCAGTTGTCAGGCACCTGAGTTATTTCCAGATTAAGGCTATTGTAAAAAGTGCTGCAACTGAACATAGGTATAGGTATGCAAAGATTACTCTTGCACTGTGTTTTTGTGCTCCTAGGGCATAACCCTGGGAGTAGTATGCTGGATCATATGAGACCAGATTTTTTTTTTTAAGGAATAGCTATATTGTTTTCCAGCAAGGCTGGACTAGACAGCATTTTCACCAGCAGTGAAACAGTGTTCTTTTCTCCCTGAATCCATTCACATCAGTATTGGTTGCTCTTGTTTGTTGTGATGTGTGCCAGTCTCTGTGGCATGAGATATTATCTCATTGTTGTTTTCATTTGCTTCTCCGTGGTGATTAATGATGTGGATTATTTTTTTCAGGGGAACCCTACTTTTTTCTGGTGATAGTCACCTCTCCCACCTACAACATAATTAAAAACTTGAAATCTGGAATGGAAATATGTAGACAGATACAAAGTTGGAGATTTGAAACTGAAAAATCCTATGGTTTACTTTGTATACAGAAGCAGCCTTTCAAACCCTGAGGTTAACATTTTTGCCTGAAGAAACTAATCATCTTCCTTGAGGCATTTGCTTTTAAAGATACTGTTCTTTTCCTCAGGACTTGTCCTTCATTCCTTTGCCTCTAGACCTAAAACTAGACACAACTTTCAGAATAGTTCCAAGAATGTGGTATAAAGTGTAACCCACAAAAAATACAGTACATAATGAAAGAACCATGTAAGTTTCCATATCTCCAATATGGGAGATAAATTTATATTATATATTAAGTTTCTGCGACAATGGTGAAGGAACGTAAAATTATATTAGTAAAATTATATTATATTATACTTTAGTGGTAGCTACATGTTAAGCTGAGATTCTAGATTGAACACTGTTTGCTGAGGTATTAGAAAGGATTCTAACAATCTATTCTTTTGGTGGTCTGAAATATGAACCAAATGGAAGTTTACACATAATGAGAATAAATGCTACAGTTTTCTTGGCATATTGTAAAGGAATGTATCTAAAGGCTTAAGAAGATTGAAAATTTAGATTAGATTTACTGTTTAAGACCTGTTCACCCACCTTGGCCTTTTATCATGACTGTGAGAAATATTTGTGAAGAAAACCCCAATATCCTTTAAGGGTTCTGCGGCTGCTCTTTTCTATGGGTCAGAAACCATACTTAAAAACTTCTACTGAACTTGCACCCTTACATGCAAAAAAGATAATAATATCTTATGATGGCAGGGTCAAGTAATGATATTTAATGTCTAAAGAAAAAATTAGGGTCATTTTGTTATTAATAGTGGAGTTAAATATAATCAATATAGCATGAATAAAAGAGATCTATGGTAATGACTTGTTTATTATTGTGCTCTAATAGTAAACTGGGTGACAAGTATATTAAACTGTTGTCAAGCAGTATAAGTGGAAGGGTTCTAGGTAGAGAAAACAGAAGACTAATTTGAATCACTAGAATATAATAACAACCCTCACTAAAATCTAAGAACTAAGAAGTTCTACTAGTTGTTGGGTTTTTGTGTGTATACACAAATATATATGTACATATATAATATATATGCATCTATACATATATTGTATAGAGAGAGAGTTGGGGGGCACACCCAGAAGTACTAAAGCCATAATATTCAGGAATCACTATTTATATTATTCAGGGTACTGTAAGTGGTGTCAAGAATTGAGCTGAGAGGCAAGCACTTTAATCCCCATACTTTCTATCTCCTGACTTGATATACAAATATTTTTTAATTTTTTATTGAGGTCAGTGTGAATTACAAGTCTTTCACAGTTTTATTTAAGGTACATAAGTGACAGTGAATTAGGGCCATTCCCACTACCAGTATTGACCTCCTCCACCATAGTTCCCAGCTTCACCTGTCTCTACCCTTAGCCCCCAAGACTGCTAATGTAGCAGATTCATTTTGTGTATAGCTTGTTAAGTCTGGGTCTCTTGATTCTATTGTCATTGTCTTTGATTTGGGAATTTAGGTCTGGCCATTTTTTATTTCCACTCAATGCTCCTGAGACACCTTGGTTCCTGGATGTTTTATATATTTTAATCTAGGTAGACTAGATTTAGATATGGTTAGGTCCCTTTAGATATGGTTGGTTTCAATTGAGTCCATTATTACAAAATGTTCTTTGTCTCTGATAATATCTATTAGTTTAATAAGACGTATCTAATATTAATTTAATTGCAATTCTATTTTAATTAGTGTGAACATGGTAAATGTTTTTCATCACTCTACTTCCAACCTAAATTATTTGTCTACTTTAAAAGTAAATTTCTCATAGTTATTCTTACTCAGGTCTTGAATTTGTGGGGGTTTAGGTCACACCCAGGAGCACTCAGTGGTTACTCCTAAATCTATGCTCAGAAATTGCTCCTAGTAGGCTCAGGAACCATATGGAATGCTGGGAATTGAACCACCATCCTTCTGCTTGCAAGGCAAACTTTCTACCTTCATGCTATCTCTCTGGCCCCGAAGGTCTTGAATATTTTTATCCATTTTCTAGAATAAATAGCATTCAAAAATAACAAGCTGACTATAATTTCCAGCTTCTAGGGACAAGTTCTTAATTAAAGTAGTAAGAAATGTACTTATATAGACAAGAAATGAATGATTGTGTCTTTTGTAGACAAGGTTGAGAATAAAAATTAGTATTGAAAATGGACATAATGATAGTAGAGGTAATGAGAATTTAATAGCAGAGACAAGATGATAGAGCTTAACTGTCACACTTAGCTGTCAAAAACATGGTAGATACAATTACCATAATTACTAGCTAGGCTACTAGCTGGAGAACTTAAAGGGTGTTAACTTAAGGATTTCTAGAAAAAAAAAACTACAGGTAAATAGATCCTAGCAAAAAGAGCACTCACAGAGATGTTTTCTCAGGTAAAATCAAATCAAGTAAATTTCTTTGTCAGTTTTCTTTGCTAAAATAAAAGAACCATAAATAGGGAGACTTAAGCATAGACATTTATTTCTCACAATTTGGGGGTTGGGAAGTCTAAGATCAAATCATCTATAGACATTCATGTCTGGTGAGAGCCTACTACCTAGCTTACAGGCAACTGATTCTTTTCCTTTCCTTTTATTTATTTATTTATTTATTTTGGTTTTTGGGTCACACCCGGCAGTGCTCAGGGGTTACTCCTGGCTCCATGCTCAGAAATTGCTCCTGGCAGGCACGGGGAACCATATGGGGCACCAGGATTCAAACTGATGACCTTTTGCATGAAAGGCAACGCCTTACCTCCATGCTATCTCCCAGGCCCCTCATTTTCTTTTTTAAAAAAATTTTTAAATCCACAGTTTTCATCAATACGTGCTACAGAACTGATGTCTCCTTGATATAAACCATGCCAAAAAATGGAGGGAGAATTTTCTATTAGAGTAACTAAATATTCAGGATCTGAGACTTCAGTACAAACTCACACAACTGACTTTTCAATTTATCCTCATAGGAGGGGCAAAGAGAGAGTTTTCTGGCATATTGGCATAATAAAGATTCAACTGTCATATAACCTAATAGAGTCACGATCTCACATTCCAACAACTAAAACACAGGTATAAAAAGGTAGTGAGTATATAAGATGACTTCTATCTCATTGTGGAAAAAAATACTGAACTTAAAATATTGGATATAGTAAATTAGCTCTTCAAACTAGTATTATTTAACATGGCTTATTAATAAATAAGTTAATGATCCTTAGATACAATTTAAAAACCAGGAAAAATGTTCTAAAAATAAAGAAGATATATTAACAGAATTATATGCATTTCAATTTACCTGTTGGTTGTTGGTTCTCTACACAAATTTAGAGGCAGAAGAGAATTCAGAATATAAATTATTAAATATCTTTAAGACACAAAAATGTCTTTAAAAAGTGAAAATAAAATGATGATAAAATAACAAGTAAACTAAACTATTTAAACTATTAAACAGAATAGATAACATATGCTTCTCCTAAATGGAAAAACCTAGAGATTGACAATTCCCTTAGCACCAATTTTAAAGGACCTGGATGGTGATTCACAGTTCAGTTAAAAATCACAGTACCTGTCAGTTCTGTGACACTGAAGTCTAATAAACTTGGAGTTCCTCTGGTTTGCAGTCATAAATATGTAGAAATCATGGTGGCAGACAACATGATACTCTATTTAGAAAACCCTAAAGACTCGACCAAAAAGCTTCTAGAAACAATAGACTCATATAAGCAAGGTGGCAGGCTACAAAATTAACACGCAAAAATCAATGGCCTTTCTATACACCAATAGTAATAAGGAAGAAATGGACATTAAGAAAACAACCCCATTCACAATAGTGCCACACAAGCTCAAATATCTTGGAATCAACCTGATTAAAAATGTGAAGGACCTATACAAAGAAAACTATAAAACTCTGCTCCAGGAAATAAGAGAGGATACGCGGAAATGGAAACACATACCCTGCTCATGGATTGGCAGGATTAACATCATCAAAATGGCAATACTACCCAAGGCATTATACAATTTAATGCGATCCCTCTAAAGATCCCCGTGACATTCTTCAAAGAAGTGGATCAGGCACTTTTGAAATTTATCTGGAACAATAAACACCCTAGAATAGCAAAAGCAATCATTGGGAAAAAGAACAAGGGAGGAATTACTTTCCCCAATTTTAAGCTTTACTACAAAGCAACAGTTATCAAAACAGCATGGTATTGGAACATGGACAGGCCCTCTGACCAATGGAATAGGCTTGAATACTCAGAAAATTGTTTCCAGACATACAGTCACCTAACTTTTGGTAAAGGAGCAAGAAATCCTAAATGGAGCAAAGAAAGCCTCTTCAACAAGTGGTGTTGGCACAACTGGCTAGCCCCTTGCAAAAAATTGAACTTAGACCCCCAGCTAACATCATGTATGAAGATAAAATCCAAATGGATCAAAGACCTTGATATCAGACCTGAAACCATAAAATACATAGAACGACACGTAGGCAAAACACTCCATGACATTGAGACTACAGGCATATTCAAGGAGGAAAATGCACTCTCCAAGCAGGTGAAAGCAGATATTAA
>PVKC010038668.1:0-12606 GCA_004027635.1 Crocidura indochinensis
ACTCATTGGAGAGAGAGATTGAGAGAGAGAGAGAGAGAGAGAGAGAGAGAGAGACCCCTCTCGCCCATGTGGTTTACACAATGACTAGCAACAGAAATAACCACAAAATACTTCAAACACAGATTGATATGTGACTCATTGGAGTGTGTGTATGTGTGTGTGTGTGTGTGTGTGTGTGTGTAATTGTCTGAGGTTCAGGTGTGTGTGTGTGTGTATAATTGTTTGAGGTCCTGGATTTAACCTCAGCACTAGAGGTGGGGTGGGGGTGGGAACCCACAGATTTAAGGTAACAGTTGATTTGAATATATTTTTTTCTTTGGGTAAACAGGAACATCAAGAAAATCACTTTGCCAAGTATTGGCCGTTTTCGTCACCTCACCAATGAAACCTTGCTAGATATTTTATTTTACAACAGTCCCACCTACTGCCAGACCATCGTGGAAAAGGTGGGACAAGAGATGAACCGCCTGCATGCACTCTTCATGAGTCGGAACCCCGACTTCAAAGGAGGGGTGTCTGTGGCTGGGCACAGTTTAGGTAAAGTTGTCTAATATTCACATTCCATTTTATTTTATTTTGCTTTGGGGCCACATCTGGCAATGCTCAGGGCTTACTTCTGGCTCTATGCTCAGGGATCACCCCTGCTGGTGCTCTGGGGCCACTATGGGGTGGATTGAACTCGAGCTAGCTGTGTGTGAAGCAAATGCCCTCCTCGATGTCCTATTGATCCAGCCCCAAGTTTTCGCATTTGAACTACATCTTCT
The DNA here is from genome assembly GCA_004027635.1 of Crocidura indochinensis. Taxonomy (NCBI): domain Eukaryota; kingdom Metazoa; phylum Chordata; class Mammalia; order Eulipotyphla; family Soricidae; genus Crocidura; species Crocidura indochinensis. Next base: position 765 of record PVKC010038668.1, read on the forward strand.
GTTGAGTTGTTCTTTTTCGAGTGTGATAGTGTTAGTGCAAGGCAGAACTACCACCTGAAAGCTTTCGAAGGTAAAAATAAATGAGTGCTGGGGTCCGGGAGATAGCATGGAGGTAAGGCGTTTGCATCCTGGTGCCCCATATGGTCCCCCGTGCCTGCCAGGAGCAATTTCTGAGCATGGAGCCAGGAGTAACCCCTGAGCACTGCCGGGTGTGACCCAAAAACCACACACACACAAAAAATAAATAAAATAAATGAGTGCTGCTCCTGGGCATCACCTAGGAATGTATTAGGTTTTCATTTATTCTGCTACTTGGTAGAGCAGAAATATTGATGGTCACATCTTGATTTGTTTCTGACTTTGGCATGACTAGTAAAGGACTAGAAACGGAGAAAATAAAGTTTTGTTTTGTGTGGCTTATAGACCACAGCTGGCTATGCTCAGGGTTTACTCCTGGCACTGTGCTCAAGGGATCACTAGTGGCAATGCTCAGGAGACCACTATCTGTGTTGGGATCGGAGGTCAGCCTCATATAAGGCAAGCACCTTACTCACTGGATTATCTCTCCAGCTACAGAAAATAAGGAATCAAGAGAGGACTGGGAATATGGCCCACGTGGTAGAGCACAGGCCCGGTGTATGTGATGCCCTGCCTCTGAGTCCTGGCACTACATGACCCCTTCAGCACCACCACAAGTCATCCTGGTGTCCCTACCCCCAGCACCATTGGGTTCGGCCTCTGTGCTCCTTGAGCACTGGCACTAAACCCCTCATTTGAGAAACTATTGTGTGTATTCCAAAAGTTCCGGGGCTGGGAAGGTGGCGCTAGAGGTAAGGTGTCTGCCTTGCAAGCACTAGCATAGGACAGACTGTGGTTCCATCCCCTGGTGTCCCATATGGTCCCCCCAAGCCAGGAGTAATTTCTGAGCGCATAGCCAGGAGTAACCCCTGAGCATCAAATGGGTGTGGCCCAAAAACCAAAAAAAAAAAAAAGTTCCTACCACATTATTTTAAAAGTGTGCTTCTCTTTTCTCAGGTTCTTTAATACTGTTTGATCTCCTCTCTAATCAAAAGGATCTGAATTTTTCCAAGTCTCCTGGTCCTTTAGCTGTTGCTAATGGAATTGTGAAGCAGCCAAATCTTCAGGAAAAGCAGGTATGATCCCAACACGCATATTGATAGTTTGAGCCAAGGGATCGTCCCAAATCAAACTGTTTCCCAAAATGTTTTTTTCCCTCTATATCAAAGGGCATCAACATTTATAAATGTAATGGAATTAATTTGGTCTGTTTGGAGTTTTTTAGACTTCCTTACAGATTACAGATTTTTTTTTTTTTTTGGTTTTTGGGCCACACCTAGTGACGCTCAGGGGTTACTCCTGGCTATGCGCTCAGAAGTCGCCCCTGGCCTGGGGGACCATATGGGGCACGGGGGATCGAACCGTGGTCCGTCCAAGGATAGCGCGGTAAGGCAGGCACCTTACCTTCAGCGCCACCGCCCAGCCCCAGAAATAATTTTTTTTTTTTTGTTTTTTTGGGCCACACCCGGTGACGCTCAGGGGTTTCTCCTGGCTATGTGCTCAGAGGTCGCTCCTGGCTTGGGGGACCATATGGGAAACCGGGGGATCGAACCACGGTCCTCCTAGGGAAGCACAGGCAAGGCTGGCACCTTACCTCCAGCGCCACCACCCGGCCCCCAGATTACAGATTTAAAGATGAGAAGATTATTAATTACATTTTGTATGTTTTAATTGAAAGTAGATTGCAGGGCTGGAGCAATAGCACAGTTGACAGGGTGCTTGTCTTGCATGTGGCCCACCTGGGTTCAATCCCTGGCATCCCATATGGCCCCCTCAGTCTGCCCAGAGTGATTTTTTTTTTTTTTTTTTTTTTTGGTTTTTGGGCCACACCCGGCGATGCTCAGGGGTTACTCCTGGCTATGCGCTCAGAAGTTGCTCCTGGCTTGGGGGACCATATGGGAAATCAGGAGATCTAACCGTGGTCCGTCCTAGGCTAGTGCAGGCAAGTCAGGCACCTTACCTCCAGTGCCACCGTCCAGCCCCCAGAGTGATTCTGAGTACAGAGCCAGGAGTAATCCCTGAGCACCAGCAGGTGTGGCCACAAAATTAAAAAAAGAAAGTGAGGGCTGGATCAGTGACGCAGAGGTAGGGCGTTTGCCTTGCACACTGCTGACCTAGGATTGACCATGGTGGTTTGAACCCCCAGTGTCCCATGTGGTTCCCCAAGCCAGGAGCAATTTCTGAGTGCATAGCCAGTAGTAACCCCTGAGTGTCACTGGGTGTGGCCCCCCCAATATGGATTGTAGATTATGGAACATGTGTTGTTAAATTTGTGTGTTTTCATAATATTTAAACGTGGCTTAACAAACCACTAAAAGTTACGATTTGTGTATAGAGTCGAAGTGTTTTAACATTTTCTGTAGAATGAATGAGAAATCTGATGAAATTTTCCTGGATGCAACTTTGCATGTTTCTTCAATTTCATTTTTTGAAGGTACCTGATGAGCCAAAGCTGAATTTGGATGAGTCTTGTGACCTTGATGTTGAAAATGAAGAAGCTGGAACCTTGCAGGAGGCCCTGGAAGCTCTTAGCCTCTCGGAATATGCCAATACATTTGAGAAGGAAAAAATAGACATGGAATCGCTGGTAATGAGGAGACCAATCTATTTATCTGTCTATTTATTTTGGATCTCACCTTATGGTACTCAGAGTTTATTACTCCCTCTGTGCTCAGGAATCACACGTTAGGCTCAGGGAATCATTTGGGATGTTGGGGATCAACAAACCCAGGTCAGCCATGTGTAAAGCAAGGGCCCTACCTCACTATTCTACTTTTCGTCCCTGATTTATTAAATATAAGATTGTTTTGCCTCTGTCAAAATGGAAAACTAAAATGATTCAAATCAGTGTTTTCCAAAGTGGGTGATTTTCCCCTCATAAAAAACATGGAGGGGCCCGAGAGATAGCTTTGAGGTAAGGTGTTTACCTTGCATGCAGAAGGTTGGTGGTTCAAATCCCAGCATCCCACCTGGTCCCCTGAGCCTGCCAGGAGTGATTTCTGAGCATAGAGTCAGGAGTAACCCCTGAGCACTGCTGGGTGTGACCCAGAAACCAAAAACCAAACGAAACATGGAGTACTAGAATGATGGGAATTTTGGGGAAGTAGGATAGAAATCTATGCATTTTGATGAGGGGCTTGAGTGATTAATTTTTTCCTTCAAAAATGAGGCATTGTGGGGGCCGGGCGGTGGCGCTGGAGATAAGGTGCCTGTGCTAACATAGGACGGACCACGGTTCGATCCCCCGGTTCCCCATATGGTCCCCCGTGCCTGCCAGGAGTGACTTCTGAGCGAATAGCGAGGAGTAACCCCTGAGCGTCACTGGGTGTGGCCCAAAAACAAAAACAAAACAAACAAACAAAAATGAGGCATTGGGTTTAGAGCTTTAGTACATTGGGGAGGGCACTTTACTTTAGTACACTGGGGAGGGCACTTGCCTTGTATACAGCCAACCCAAATTTGATTCCCAGCACCCTATATGATCCCTCAAACTCTGCCAGGAATGATTCCTGAGTACAGAACTAGGAATAAGTATTGAGAACTGCTGAGTGTGGTCTCCCTCAAAATACAACAACAAAAAAGCAACCAAAAAAAGCCATATAAGTTTGGAAATCTCTGGTTTAAATAATTGCAATACATTCCGATAAAGGCAAGGACTTAAATTAAAAACAAACAAACAAACAAACAAACAACAAATGAGTGGCCGGACAGATAGCACAATGGTAGGGATGTTTGTCTTGCATGCAGCCGATCCAGGACAGACAGTGGTTCGAATCCTGGCATTTCATATAGTCCCCTGTGCCTGCCAGGAGTAATTTCTGAGTGCCACCAGGTGTCACCCAAAAAGCCCCAGAAAAATTGGACTGCTAATGTAGCTCAGAGATAGAGCACTTTCCTCACATATATAAGGACTTGATCCATAGCTTCATTTAAAAAAATACTTAAAATTTTAAATTTATTGTTGTTTCATTTCAGGGGGCACACCTGGTGATACCTGGCTCTGCACTCAGAGATCACTCCTGGTGGGCCTTTGGGGAACCATAAAGTGTTCTAGAGATTGAACCCTGGTCAGTTGCATGCAAGGCAAGCACCCTCCCTGCTGTACAGTGGTGCTGGCCCTACCCAGGAACAAGTTGCAAATTACAATGCTAGACTAGGAAAAGTTTTTGGGTTGTGTATTGAAGAAAAAGCATTATTTCCTTAATATTCAGAACTTCTGCAAATTAGGGGCTGGAGCGGTGGCACAGTGTTAGGGCTTGCAAGCGGCTGACCTAGGACGAACCATGGTTCGATCTCCCGATGTCCCTGAGCACATAGCCAGGAATAACCCCTGAGCATCACCAGGTGTGGCCCTCAAACAAAAACAAACAAAAAAGAACTTCTGCAAAATAGCAATACCAGTTAAATGGGCAGAGTATTAAACAAATAGTTTCTAGGAAAATGATAATAGCTTCTCAGCGTATCAAAATTCTTAGAGAAATGCAAATGAAAAGTGTGGCGAGAACTGTTTTGGGTCACTTCTCTGGCAGAAACATTTGGCTAATAGACTGGCAGTGTTCGTTTGGTTTGGTGTAAGCTTAAATGGATTGACTTCTGTGGAGGGCAGTTTGAGAATCTCTTACAATCCAAGAAACTAAAGTAACTCCTGAGTGCTGCTGGGTGTAACCAAAAAAAAAAAAATTTGTATTTAATTTTTGTAGCCTTTTTACTGGGTTAACTCATGTGCTTGCTTTTTTTGTTTTAAAGCTGATGTGTACAGTCGATGACCTAAAGGAAATGGGGATCCCCCTTGGACCCAGAAAGAAGATAGCCAACTTCATGAAACACAAAGCAATCAGACTGGTAAAGTTTATTTTTAAACTTAAAAATAAAGTCCTGGGGCCTGGGAGATAGCATGGAGGTAAGGCGTTTGCCTTTCATGCAAAAGGTCATCGGTTCGAATCCCGGTGCCCCATATGGTCCCCTGTGCCTGCCAGGAGCAATTTCTGAGCATGGAGTAACCCCTGAGCACTGCCGGGTATGACCCAAAAAACAAAATAAATAAATAAATAAATAAATAAAGTCCTAAAAAGAGCTCTGAGCTCACTGTGGCTAATGCCTTATGTGCTTACTTGGAATGGGTTTGAGGCTTACACAGGCCACTCCTTGCTTATTATTGCTCAGGGGTCCTGCCCTGTGCTTGGGGACCACGTGAGAACACCCCTAGGTCTCCTGTCTGCAGACCTCTTGCTCTAGCCCTGTGCTCTCTGCTCATTCATGGCATGCTGTTGGAGGTGAGAGGAGCACAGACTGCAGAATCACCCAGAGCTAGATCAGTGTTTATGTTAGGATAACATAAATTACCCTTTCCTGGGTCACAATTCACATTTGTGAATCTGAAAGTTCAGGGGTTGAGGCTCTTGGCCATGCATGCAGCCAGCTCCGATCCCTGGCATTACATATGGTTACCCTGAGAACAGTCCGGAGTCAATTCTGAGAAACAGCCAGGATGATCTTGAAGGCATTTGAGGATTTCTTGATGCAAAAATTAGGCGAAACCTGGGTAAATCAATGAGTTGATTTATCTGGCTTCTACTTTGATTATTTAGGTTCTAAATGTTCATAAACATTTTTGCTTAACTTTTTAAATCTATAGATTCCTTTATTTCTAAAATGGATAATTGACTGTATCCTCTTTCAAAGTTTTGGACGAAGGGTGAAGCTTCCACCCTGCAGTACTAGCTCATCATCTCTCTTCTCTATCTGAGCCATTTACAGAGCTCAGAAGATACCCTCCCCCTTCCTTAAGATACTCTGGAAAGCCAAGTACCCTGTATGCTTGTCCCTGCAGGGGTTGGACCTCGAGTAGGCCATAGTGTTTGATCCTAAGCTATGCCCCTTATTTGGAGCAGAATTTCTATCAAAGCCAAGCACAGGAACAACTCTGAAGCCTGAAGGAAAATTCAAAGCCACTAGGGGGTTGTTATTTAAAGTTGCTGCTGTGGGAATGGGCAGTGAGGCCCAGGAGTGTTGGCATTGCAGAGGGTTGGCTGAGGTAGCATTGGAAGAGACCGAAGGTGGAGGTTTCTAGAAATCTGAGTGGTCTTGTGCTGTAAGGATGGGGCTCAATGGGGTCGGAGTGATAGCACAGCACAGTGCGCTTGCCTTGCATGCGGCTGACCCAGGATGGACCTGGGTTCAATCCCTGGCATCCCATATGGTCCCCAAGCCAGGAACTGTTTCTGAGTGCATAGCCAGAAGTAACCCTTGAGCATCACTTGGTGTGGCCCCCCCAAAAAACTGAAAAAAAAAAAAAAAAGAAAAAGATAAAGGAAGGGGCTAATAAAAAGGCACCGGGGCAGAATCAGAAATGGGAAAGAAGAGTTTTCTCAAGACATTTTTTATTTTTCTTCCTTAGTGTTTGGACCACATTTAGCAGTACTCAGAGGTTTACTCCTGGCTCTGTGCTTAGAAATTACTCTTGGCAGGCTCAGATGACTATATGGGATACGGGGGATCAAACCTGGGCCAATTGCATGCAAGGCAAATGCCTTCCCCACTGTGCTATCGCTCTGGCCCTGCTCAAGACATTTTAGACCTAGAGGTTTTTGACAGTTGATGGATGGGCAGGAAGATTCAGAGTTGAGAAAGACATTATTAGCTTTGGTGCGAAGTTCAGTTTTCTTTTTCCTGCATACGTATGCAATCATATAGAATTTCACCTCATTTTAGGCACTTCATTTCACTGAGCTCCCTGTGGCCAAGGAGTTGAAAATGAGGTTTTTATTTCTGGCATTGGGGAGGTCACACCAGAACAGGCTCTGAGGCTAGTGGGGCTGCTCTCGTGGCCCTGCCTGTGGGTATATGGTGCCCCCAGTGAAGCCCAGGCTTGTGACAGCCTAGGAAGTAGGAAACAGTTTCTGGGAAGGCCCTGTGTTCTGCCTTGGTTTTATCTCTAGTCATAGCAAAACAGCAGGAAATGTTCTGAGGTTCCCACAAAACACCTGGTTTGTATCTTGAAGTTTTCAGGATATGTGAATTATAGAAAGCTGTTTTGAAAACACTGGAAATTGCTCTTGACCATGTAGGCCTTCCCAGTTTTGCTTGAGGACCTAGGATGGGGGCCAGTCATGGAAAGACTCGTGGTGGTGCTCAGGGATTACCAGGACCACCCAGCAGTGCTTGGGGACCACCATGGTCATCCATGGTAGTGTTTAGCTCTGTTGGTGCCAGGCATTGAACTTGGGGTCCAGAACGTGCCAAGCATGCCTCCCAGCCCTTGAAGTTCCCCCTGGCCCCTAACTTCATACCATCTTTAAAATTCTAAGGTAATTGCTTTCTGATGATCCATGAACACTTTCTCAGCTCTATTGATCCCTCTAGATTGCTCACAGATAACAAGATCCTACTAGGTGAATAATAAGATAATATAATGTATCTGATTGATTTATTGGAACTGAGATAACAGGAGTCTATTATGATTTTTTTGTGTGTGGTTTTTGGCCACACCTAGTGATGCTCAGGTGTTACTCCTGGCTTTGTGCTCAGAAATCGCTCCTGGCTTAGGGGACCATATGGGACAGAAAGGGGATCAAACTGCGGTCTATTCTAGGTTAGCCACATGCAAGGCAAAAACACCCTACTGCTGCACCACCACTCCATCCCTATGAATCTATTATAATTTTATAATAAGATGTAATATTTGTAGCTATAGCACTTTTTTCTTTATTATTTCAGTGATTTTGTCTTTATTTTTGTGTTCTTTTTGTTTTTGTTTTTTGGGTCACATCTGGCAGTGCTCAGGGGAACATTGGTGGAGTCAGGTGGGCGCCGACTGGGAATTAGTTGATGGGATTGGCCCTGTTTCATTTTATGTCTGAAGGATTTTGTAAATTACAATGGTTTTAATAAAATAAAGAGAATGTTTGTCTTTTCCAGGAGCAGAAAAAGCTGGTGGCGGAAAAGAAGGCTGCAGTGGTAGCTCCAGCTCAAGGACCAGAGGAAATAGGCTCAAAAGCTACTGGTGAAGCAGAGTCAGGCACCCCTAGGAGGCAGTTGCCCATCGGGGTCTCTGTGTCTGCTGCGCACGTCGACTATGAGAGCTTCGAGGTCGGCACTGGACAGGTGTGTCTGTGCCCCGAGAGCGGTGCCGGAGGCCTTCTGGGTATCTAGGAGCTCAATGTTTTGGGTCGACTTGAAATCTTTAGAAAGCTCAGCATGCAGAGTGGTTGTTGCAGGAAATGAATTTTCTCTTCCATGCAGATTTTCTATCTCCCAAGGAGAAGTGTGTTATGACTTTCTTGCTTTAGAACAAAAGTGTCTGCATTAGGTTTGCCCTGACATGGGGCAAACTTTAGCCTCAAGATCATCATCAGCAGAGATCACAGTAGTTAAAAAAGTAGCTTCCAAGTGCACTTAAATTTCTAGGAAAGGGGAGCCAGAGCGGTAGCACAGCAGTAAAATGTTTGCCTTGCATGCGGCCAACACAGGACAGACCCTGGTTCAAATCCTGGCATCCCATATGGTCCCCTGAGCCTACCAGGAGCAACTTCTGAACACAGAGCCAGGAGTAACTCCTGAGTGCCACTAGGTGTGACCCAAAAACCAAAACCAAAAAAAAAAAAAAAATTTCTAGGAAAGGAACGTGCTAATTAACCTCATGAATTTTAGTAATTCAAATTCTTCCTTTCTAATTCCCCAGAGTGATTGCACATTGGGGAACGGGCTCACCTTGCATGCGGTCTGCCCATGTTTGATCTCTGGCATCCTATCTAGTCTCCTAAACATTGCCAGGAATAATTCCTGAGCACAGACCCATGAGTAGCCCCTGAGTATCGCTGGGCGTGGGCCCAGAAAACAAAAAGTAAATATAGATTCTTTGGGGGAAATTTTTTTGTTTGTTTGTTTTATTTTTGGGTCACACCTGACGGTGCTTGGGTCACTCCTGGCTCTGAGCTCAGAAATTACTGCTGGCTCGGGGGACCATCTGGGATGCCAGGAATCGAATCTGGGTCCATCCCGATTTGGCTGTGTGCAAGGCAAGTGTTCTACTGCTGTGCTATTTCTCTGGCTCTGAAGAAAAAAAAATTTTTTTTTGTCACACCCAGCAGTGCTCAAGGGGTTACTCTTGACTCTATGCTCAGAAATAGCTCCTGTCAGGCACGGGGGGACCATATGGGACGCTGGGATTCAAGCCAACTACCTTAGGTCCTGGATCGGCTGCTTGCAAGGCAAACATCGCTGTGCTATCTCTCCAGCCTCCATTTCTTTTATTTATTTTTTTTTTTATATTGGTTTATGTTGGCTATACCCAGCAGGGCTCAGGGTTTATTCCTTACTTTGTACTCAGGAATTACTCCTGGTAGTGTGCTCAGGGGACCATATTGGTGTGCCAGGATCAAATCTGGGTTGGCCATATTCGAGGCAGGTACCTATCTTCAGTCCCTAAGGATTCTTTTTTTGTGAAGCAAGGCTAGTTTTTATTGAAACTTATTTAGAAAGTTGTGAGCGAGAAAGGAAGAATTATGTGTTCAAGAGCGAGAATATAGGCTTTTCCACAGTGGAAACAGGCAAAGAAAGAGAAAAATAAGTGAGATGTGTGTTTAAGAAGAATGTGGGATTGAAGAGCAAGCCTTAGATGACATTTTAAGGTATCTCCCTGGAGATACTGGGACAGACTCACAGCTTCCAGCAAGAAAGGGGCTGGAGGGACGGAGAGAAGGGGTCATTTCCTTGTCCTTTCCTGTGGTGACAGGAAACAGATTTGGTAGCAGATGAGACAAGTCCTTCTCTGACACTGTTTATTTTGATTCTAGGTTTCTGTCGTTTATAACTCACTGGACTTTGAGCCAGAGAATTTCTTTGCTTTGGGATCTCCCATTGGTGTGTTTCTCACTATTCGAGGGGTGGACCGCATTGATGAGAACTACAGACTTCCCACGTGTAAGGGCTTCTTCAACATCTATCATCCAGTGAGTACATTGAGGTTTCTTCCTCGGAACCATGGGCTGAGATCAAGCCCTGTGAACTTTCTGTGTACTATTTTGTCCTCCTTTCCCTAGTGGAGTCTCAGATTCTCAAATGTTAGGAATTGATACTGGTATAGTTCAGCTCTCTGTCTTAATCTAGTCTGTTTTCTAAAACTTCTCCCATTAAAACTCGTTTATAGAAGCAATTTTATTGTTTTGCTTGAAAAGTATTTTGGGGGGGGGTTTGTGCTAAGGGTGGATTCCTGGCTCTTTGCTCAGGAATCACTCCTGGTGGGGCTCAGGGGACTCTGTGTGGTGCTGAGGATTGAACTAGGGTTGGCCACTTGCTTAAACAAACACTTTAACCCCTCTCTCTGGCCCCCTTGCAAGCAATTTAATCCATAATGCAAAAATCATCTTCATTTTACTATATGGTGGACAAATAAAAATCTCTGGTTTGTCAGTGACTTGTGTTCTTACTCAGCTAAGTAATTCAGCATAACTTTTCAAAGCTTTCCATGTATTTTCTCTGTAGCTTGATCCGGTGGCATATAGATTAGAGCCCATGATTGTTCCAGATCTGGACCTCAAAGCTGTCCTTATTCCACATCACAAAGGCAGAAAAAGGCTTCATTTAGGTAAAAAGCAAATACTTGGAAAACTTGTTTCCTCCCTGTCATTATTCTGGGGTCGGGGGGAGGGTTTACACCCAATGGCGCTCAGGGATTACTCCTGGCTCTGCACTCAGAAATCACTCCTGACAGGCACGGGGAATATATGGGATGCCGGGATTTGAACTACCCTCTGTCCTGGTTTGGCTGCTTGCAAGGCAAATGCCCTACTGCTATACTATCTCTCTGGCCCCCTCTCCCTGTCATTTTTGTAATCAGTCATTTTCAGTGTATTATGAAAATAATACTCTGCTTCCTGCCAGTACTCATCTTGACAGATGAATATTATTTAAAATCCGGGTGGGGACCAGAGAGATAGCTTGGAGGTAGGGTGTTTGCCTTGTATGCAGAAGGATGGTGTTCGAGTCCCAGCATCCCATATGGTCCCACAAGCCTGCCAGGAGCGATTTCTTACCATACAGCCAAGAGTAACTCTTGAGTGTTGCTGGGTGTGACCCAAGAACCAAAAAAAAAAAAAATCCTGTGGCTAGAGCTGGTTTATTATTGAAAATTTTGGGAGCCGGAGCGATAGCACAGCAGCAGTGTGTTTGCCTTGCACGAGGCTGCCCAGGATGGACATGGTTTGAATCTGGCATCCCATATGGTCCCCCGAGCCTGCCAGGAGTGATTCCTGAGTATAGAGCCAGGAGTAAACCCTGAATGCTGTCAGGTGTGACCCCTCCCCCCCCAAAAAAGAAGATTTTGTAGGAGTCATAAAGATTTCCTGTCAAGTTCAGTTATTATTAAGTTGGAATGGAAAAGTATTGATGATAAAATGTTCCTATGTGGGCTGAAGAGATGTGCAGTGGAGAGGGCATTTGCCTTACATATGGCCAATCTGAGTTGTGGCCCCAAACAAACAAATAATAATACCAGTTTAATTAAAATAAAAACATCTGGGGGCCCGGGAAATAGCATGGAGGTAAGACATTTACCTTTCATGCAAAAGGTCATCTGTTCGAATCCCGGTGCCCCATATGGTGGTCCCCTGTGCCTGCCAGGAGCAATTTCTGAGCATGGAGCCAGGAATAACCCCTGAGCACTGCCGGGTGTGACCCAAAAGCCAAAAAAAATATATAAAAAAATAAAAATATATAAAAACATCTGAATAAAATCCTCATGATTTTTTTTTTTTTTTTTTTTTTT